>JAWNNO010002290.1:0-16698 GCA_035044985.1 Lordiphosa fenestrarum | reverse complement strand
GTATAAAAATAAAGAAAACCAGCCTCTGTCTCTACCGGGACTCGAACCATGCAATTAAAAATAAGAGGCAGCTAGCCCAACCAGAAAGCCAACGCCTATTACATTAGTTGCGTAGCTAAATTCCAATATATGTCTCCTCGTAAAGACAGAGAAGCAAAAATTGGTAGCCAAGGTCAGCTACCAGGAACAAACGTTTTTGATGTGAAACATCTTTAATTTCGGTACCGAGGATTTTAGTAGGGGTAAAATTTGATTTCAGCGTCACGCGTCACGCGCTGACTTGCATATTTTGTGGTGTTGTTGTTTTCGGTTTGAATGTGCGGCTGGTGGTGTGCAGTGGGAGTTGGGTGGCCGGCCACACAACTTAAGGTAAAGATGAAGATGAAGATGAATATGAGGATGAGGATGAGGATGAGGAGGATTTGGGGGAGGAGGATTTGGAGGAGGAGGAGGAGGATTAGGAGGCGGAGGAGGATTGGGAGGAGGCGGATGAGGATTAGGAGGATTTGGAGGAGGAGCAGGAGGATTAGGAGACGGAGGAGGATTAGGAGGAGGAGGAGGCCTTGGAGCAGGCGGATGAGGATTAGGAGGATTTGGAGGAGGATTAGGAGGAGGCCTTGGAGGAGGCGGATGAGGATTAGGAGGATTGGAGGAGGATTAGGAGGCGGACGAGGATTGGGAGGAGGCGGATGAGGATTAGGAGGATTTGGAGGAGGAGCAAGAGGATTAGGAGGCGGAGGAGGATTGGAAGGATTCGGAGGAGGCGGATGAGGATTAGGAGGCGGAGCAGGAGGATTAGGAGGCGGAGGAGGATTGGGAGGAGGCGGATGAGGGTACGGAGGATTTGGAGGAGGAGCAGGAGGATTAGGAGACGGATGAGGATTAGGAGGAGGAGGAGGAGGCCTTGGAGGAGGCGGATGAGATTAGGAGGATTTGGAGGAGGAGCAAGAGGATTAGGATGAGGCCTTGGAGGAGGCGGATGAGGATTAGGAGGATTTGGAGGAGGATTAGGAGGCGGAGGAGGATTGGGAGGAGGCGGATGAGGATTAGGAGGATGTGGAGGAGGAGCAAGAGGATTAGGAGGCGGAGGAGGATTGGAAGGATTCGGAGGAGGCGGATGAGGATTAGGAGGCGGAGCAGGAGGATTAGGAGGCGGAGGAGGATTGGGAGGAGGCGGATGAGGATTAGGGGATTTGGAGGAGGAGCAGGAGGATTAGGAGGCGGAGGAGGATTGGGAGGAGGCGGATGAGGATTAGGAGGATTTGGAGGATGCGGATGAGGATTAGGAGGAGGATTAGGAGGAGGATAGAGGAGGAGGAGGATACTTTGGAGGAGGCGGAAGAGGATTATTAGGATTTGGAGGAGGAGGAGGAGGATTAGGAGGCGGAGGAGGGTAGGGAGGAGGCGGATGAGGATTAAGAGGATTTGGAGGAGGAAAAATCCTCATCCGCCTCCTCCAAATCCTCCTCCTCCTCCAAATCCTCCTAGTCCTCATCCGCCTCTTCCCAATCCTCCTCCGCCTCCTAATCCTTCTCTTCCTCCTCCAAATCCTCTTAATCCTCATCCGCCTAATCCCAATCCTCCTCCGCCTCCTCCTCCTCCTCCTCCTCCGCCTCCTTCTAATCCGCAGCATGTTTCACATCAATGCCTCGTGAGTGTTGACCACACTCACACCTTTTTTTTTTGTTTCACATGCGTCATCTATAACATCTGTAAATCTTTGCTATAAGGCAGTACGCGGCAACAAGAAAGTTCTGTCATCAAGTTCGTAAATGTCACTTACACCATTTATTGATGAAGTTGGACTTCTTCGCGTTGGAGGAAGGCTAAAAAACTCAACCCTTGATTTTAATGCTCGTCATCCAATTATCCTTCCAAGGCGTCATCCTGTCACATCAGCTCCAGTAGTGAATTTTCATGAGCGCAATTTGCATGCAGGGCCTCGATCGCTGCTCACACTTATCCGACATCAATATTGACCGATTGGTAGGCGCCGAACTGTGGCGAGCGTCGTTAACCGCTGTTCCAGATGCTTCAGACAACGCCTACTTGAGCATATTATGGCCGACTTGCCGTCGCACAAGGCCTCCCATCAAATGCTATATTTTCCTGTTCATTTGTTTTTCTACCAAGGCCGTGCACTTGGAGCTGGTGCAGGATTTATCTACGGCTTCGTTTCTATGCGCTCACACTCAGAATCAAAATAGAGAGATGGAGATTGAAGTTCCTGATCCAAGAGTGAAATTCTTGATCCTAGTAAGAATTTGTAATCCCGTTTTTCTTACTCTTGAGCTTTAATCCAAGTCCAAGTACGAATCATTCTCAAATCAAGCAATATAGTTCTTAAATGAAGTGCTCAACATACTCAAATTCAGGATTGCACATTCTTGAATCAAGAGCATACAGCATTGGCAAAAACCGAAAATGTTCTTTCTAGTACCTAGTTCCCCAAGAAGAGATTCTATCTATCGCCCTCTGTCTCTCTCTGACACTCACTGATGCATTACTTCGGCAAGCATTCGGCGTGAATTGCAGAAAAATTTCTCAGTAAGATCGTTTACTCTTAAATCAAGAGCTTTATAGATTCCAACCATACAACAATTTAAAATCAGTTGTTTTTTCCATTTTGGACAAATTTATTTCCAAGATAATTAATTGTTAAACCATGTAGCAAGTTTTAGCGGGCTCGAGGAATACACAACACCTCAAAGCAGCATCGGTCTTTGCCTGTCAACTGTCATTCGAACAGCCGTCTCTCCATACCAGCAAAGCCAAAATTGTTTTGGAATTCCAAAGCAACATAAGTGCAAAAATCAATTGCGCTCTCCGCTCGATGTCTTCCCCATTTTCCATTTTCGCTTTACTTTCCTTCTAATTCAGACATAACTATTTTTAAGACCAGCAGTATTTCTGTTGTTTGCGAATACTTTTCAGTGTGACCATACGCACGCGTACATAAAAGTACACAACATGCTAGGCAATGTTCGTGGTTTTCAAATCAATGAGGTTGAAGTAGATTGCTACAAAATCCATTTAGATGCTTAGCCATGAACATGAGCAAAGAAACGCAGAAAAGAGACCTATCGATCGATACTATTGATATATCTAGTGTTACCATGGGTCAAATTGGCAGTGTTGTGAAGCTCAATACCATGGGTGTAGAGGTGTAGATGGCGGGCGTTTGACGGTCAAGAGTCCAGTGAACCCGGAACGTTCAAAAATTTGTGGAACATGACTGTCAAATCAAACTAGGTCAAGGCTATAGCAGACAGTTGCTTCTGAGAATTGCTGGCGCGCAGTCGTAAAGCGGAAAAATTATTTGTCTAAATGTAAAAGTTTTTTTTTCAAAATTAATGCCGCTCGCGCTGTGAAACTTGAAGTGTTGAAACCAAAGAAGATTCCAACCAAACAGAAGCCCTTTGGTAGGCAGGATTGGCCATATTTGCCGGGTGAGTCCGTTCCGGAGTGGTTAGGAGGATAGGATTTTTTTTTTATTTATCTCTCTGCATTAGCCAACCTCAACTAGAGTCTACTGAGATTAAGACCAGGCAAATTTTTTTTTATATCCCTACTGCCCAAGCCAGACCCATAATTCTGGCGAGACTGCCAGTTGTGCATACGTTTTTATTTGGTTGGCAAGCATGCCTTTTGATTGCCTGGCGAAGTAGCGGCAGCCACCAAGCTTTGCGGCCATTTATTTGACCAAACATCGCTGGTGACACTTCCTTTTTGGGTGCCCAGACCAAATTCAGCCATCCAAGAGAGGCCGACACGCTTACATAGAGGCGACAACTTTAGATTTTTTTTTACAAATTTTAATATTAATTTGATTGTTAGTCCATTCCTATTTATTTATTTATCCTCAGAAATTTATTTGGTTTTTATTCGTAATTATTTTATATTTTTTTTTCTTGTCCATCATTTATATATTTATTTGATCTATTTATTTTATTATGTTTATTTCCTTTAATATTGTTTAAACTCCTTTTTATACTCTGTACCGTAGGTACATAGAGTATTATAAGTTTGTGCAAAAGTATGTAACATCCAGAAGGAAGCATCTCCGACCCTATAAAGTATATATATTCTTGATCAGCATCAACAGCCGAGTCGATATAGCCATGTCCGTCTGTCCGTCTGTCTGTCCGTATGAACCCACAGATCTCAGAGATGGTAAGAGATAGAGGCTTGACATGTATGGGACATATGCTTCTTATGTCTGCAGGCAGATCAAGTTTATTTTCAATTTTGGCCACGCCCCCTCCCGCCCCCGCAATTTAGAAAAAACGTCATATCTTCCATAGTTTTGAAGATAGATGCCTTGTTCCTCCTGGACATATTGAGTTATCAGGATAACTTATTGATCTGCCAAAGGAATGGAGAAGATCGGATAAACGGTTTTCGAGTTATGATCAAAAGACTGTTTCTCGGTACAGAGTATGTTATAGTCGACTTTCTTTCTTTCTTGTTTATATTGTGGCTTTTGTTGTTTCCCTGCATGTAGGTTTTGTTTCAGATAATTTTTTTTTGAATTACTTCCCATTTGATTTGTCCTTCTGTCGAAGGAGACCCCCCCGAAAGAGCTCTTTTAGGTAGGGTATTTCATTCAATTTTTATGTATTAGTGGAAATATTGTTTTTATCTGTGGTTAGTGGCATTACCAACTCGCAGGTTGGCAACAGCACCTGCAACAAACATAAACAAAAAATTTTGCGAATATTTAAGACAAATTTAAAAATAGGGTAAAAGGAAAAATAATGTTAAATTTTAAAAAGAAAATAATTGTTAATAAATATAAGTGGTAATAAGAGGAAATGATTAGATAAAGGATTTTTAGATGGGAGGGAAGGGATGACCTGATCATGGTGTAAGAAAGTTTGCTCGTCGGAAAATTTGGGGATGCACAAGAAAAATTATATAAATGTCCTGCTGCAAGGATGGGAGGGGTGGGCTAAAAGGGAGGCTCAATCCAGCTAGAGTCCGCCAACTGATGTCTTGTCAAGTTTTTTTTTGCTTATCTAGCTTTAGTTTGTACGTCAGTAAGTCAATTTTTCTTGTTTGTGCTAGTTAAGATTCTCGTATGTGCTAGTCTTTTTATTTGAATTCAAATTTGAATTCAAATTTAAATTTACCTCGTTTTGTTATCGTGATTTCAAATTGTGCAGTAGTTAGTGTTGTGTAATGTCTAACAGCTGCGGTTTAATGTTTGTTAGATATTTATTGTTACGTGTGGTGGGCAGGGTTATGTGGACCTAATCCCTGAGGGCTGGAGCTAGCCGGCACGCCCACTTGAACAACACACGCAGGGCTCAGCTCTGAGTCATAACACAGCTTTTAATCAGTTTTTTTAATTGGTTCTAGCAAGACACATATTTTTAACTAAGTTCCATTCTGTTGATTTGTTGTGGGCCGTTTTTCCGTATTGTATTTGCTGCGTTAACTGGGGTTTGTTATGGGCTGGAAATAACAAGTAAGGCTTGACTTGAAATGAGCTCCCAACTCTAATGGCGATGGGGAAACTGACACAAACAAGCCTATCGATAAGTGTGGGGGCAGATGAATGCTTGGGGAGGAGAGCGTGAGTCACGGGGCCGATAGTTGATAGACAGGGAACGGTTAAAGATTTGAAGCTTGGCCGTCCTGGGCGAATAGCTTCAAGGGGAAGAAGAAAGTCTCGGAGTTTTTGAAAGTCATCCTCGTCATCTAACTCATAGCCCGGAGCCGAGAATTTGTATATAATTTCGGGGTTACTAAAATCGTACAAGTGTGTGTGGAGACCGAAGCTCGGTAGGAGAGTGTTAATCTAAGTTGTTGGCAGTTCTTAAATTTAATTCCTTAATAGGGAGGAATTGGTAAAAAGTTACTCACCGAAAGCAAGACGGCCACAAAAGACTTTGGCAAAGCCGAGCCACCCCTGAGGATCCAGTTTGCGGAGAAAAATTTGCCACACAACTCTAGGTGGCTCCAGGTTTTTATGCAATAAAGCCCAGTATAGTCCAACCAAAAAAAAAGGGCGGAAATTAAATTAGTTTTACGTATTTATTCAAATGTCTTCTTTTTGATGATAACTATTTATATAAATATTAACTAATATTAAGTGTGCTGTAATCGTGCCAGTGGTATCCTGGTTAAGAGTGAATAATATGTCCCTAATTTTTAGAAAATTGTCAGAAAATATAAATGGTTCAAATTACAAAAAGAATCAGTGCGTAGAAAATTAAGAATGGGGTGAGATGAGGTTCTAAGCACCAGGGAGAAAGCCAGGGGGATTTGCTCAAAGGAAATTTCCTAAGTAATCCATGGAAGGGAGGGAAGTTCATGGCATAACACCACCGAAATGCCCGTGCAGAACGTGGAGAGAAAAAATAAATATTACTTACCGTCTGGTCTCTCTATCAAGGTCGAACTCATCCCTGAGTCCGCCGCAAACTAGCTGGAGACCGATAGAAGGACCCGAGAAAAAGAAGTCGGACCATACAATATGACGCCCAATGCAAAAAAATGTAGATCAAAACGAAGTAAATATGTATAGACCCAAGTTCATCTAAACAGGAAAAGTTAGTGTTGGTGATGAGCACATTATCTTGAGCAAGTTGTTGGACCTCGAGCAGGACTTCCAGTCTGACCCGTAGCTGCCACAACGGAGCTAATTGATACTGATAGCTAAAAAGGTTGATTTTTTAAGAGCTATAGGAAAGTTTTTCAAAAAAAAGCACATAAAAATTAGAAAAATGCATGAAATCTTTATTTGAATCGATAGTACTGTCCATATAATTTGATGTTTGAAGATAATTTCATGCAAATGTTGACCGTGACTGCGCCTCAAATGGTCCATCCGCTTAGTCCAATTTTGGCATACTCTTTCCAACATTTCGGCCGGTATCTCACGAATAAATGCTTCAATGTTGTCTTCCAATGCGTCAATTGAAGCGGGCTTGCCTGTATAGACATGAGCTTTAACATAGCCCCACAAAAAATAGTCTAAAGGCGCTAAATCGCACGATCTAGGCGGCCAATTGACCGGTCCCGAACGTGAAATAAAGTGTCTCTCAATAAGTCCATTGTTGCGCGTGCTGTGTGGCATGTGGCACCGTCTTGTTGAAACCACATGTCATGCAAGTCAAGCTCTTGCATTTTGGGCAAAAAAAAGTTGGATATCATTTCACGGTAGCGCTCACCATTCACAGTTACGTTACGATGCGCATCATTTTTGAAGAAGTACGGTCCAATGATGCCACCAGCCCATAAACCGCACCAAACTGTGACTTTTTCTGGATGCATTGGTAGCTCTTACAATGCTTCTGGCTGATATTGACTCCGAAATCGACAATTCTGCTTATTTACGTACCCATTGAGCCAAAAATGAGCTTCGTCGCTGAACACAATTTTTCGCGCGATGAACTTTCTTAACAGAGCACGCAATTTGATAATAAAATTCAATAATTTGCAAGCGTTGTTCGTTTGTAAGACGATTCATGGTTAAATTATAGACCAAACTGATGATGTTTGACAGTGAAGCAAAACACGAAACGTGCGTGAGCTGTTTAAACCAGTGTTGCCAAAAAGATAATAGCTAAAAAATCACCCTTTAGTAACCAAACCGTCACAAGAGTCCCAAAATGCCAGAAACAGGTCCCAGAGTGGCGAGGGACAGCCACTACTGCGTTGCCGTTGCTGGTACGGGAAAAGGATACTTTTTTAAGTTCATTTATGTACAACCATAAAATTGATTGTAAACTCACTATCTAACAGTAACAATAAGTCGTTCCAATGAACGTCCGTGGTCCGTGTATGATTGAAACGCAAGCCAAAATATTGATGCCTGGTCACAAAAATGGAGCGAAAAAAAACAAATCACTCATCAATAGCCCAATAGGTTTATATATAGAACAAGAAGCACTCAAATGAAATAAGGAAGAATATTTAAAAATTTTGGTGTAAACTGGATGCAACAGGTTTTATTTCGCAAGAAAATAGCAAAGCCTCGATTTTTTAAAGAGTAGGAACACAGAAATGAGTCCCCCAGTCACACGCTCGCAATCCCAGACAGGCAAAGAACCTCTTAGCACAGATACAACACCGCCCGAAAGCTTCAATATGTCAGATGCTACAGGAGGCAGCATTTGGTGCCATAGGAGGATTTGTGGCGATTCCCGAGCGAAGCACATCAGCAACCACCATCTCAGAAGATACTTAACGGAATCCTCAATCCGTCGCAGTTCATGAAGCTCCAACAGGTCTTCCAAGTGAGATAAAATCGGCAGTCAATGTAGCCGTAGGACAGGCGTACAAAACATGTGGCCAAGAAAATGTCTGGTATGTTAAACTTCATGATTGAGATCAATGAAACATTAAAAGGATATCGACCAGAAGCCAGCAGTGGATTACAGAGCTTGGTGGGTGCAGAACCTCGAGTGAAGACTGCCGCAACCAACACCTTACCAGTCAAGACGATCGATCATCGACGGTTAGAGGAGCATCAGAGAGCCCAAGCGCAACGTCCACAAGTACTCCAAAGTGGTACACCTGAAGCGATGGGGTCTGACCTTCGATGGCACACCTAAAGGAATGCCAATAAATGAATTTCTGTTTCAACTGGAACATTTGCAAAGTTCTTACCAGATGCCATGGACAGAGGTTTTGCGGGACTTCCATGGTTTGGGCAGGCCAAGGATTGGTTCTGGATGTACGTACGCACAACAGGTCTCCAGGATTGGCCGAATTTAAAATATGCGTTGCAGCAGCGATTCCAGCCGCGGAGGTCCAATTTTGAGCTGGAGCAAGAATTGCGAGAACGGGAACAAAAGCCAGGAGAGAGTATGGATAAGTACTAGCAGGCAATGTATACGCTGCGGTCCCGATTGGAAGTTGCTCTTTCTGACCATGACCTTATAAGAGCAATTAAAGAGAACGTCAGAGACAGCGTGTCGAGGATAATATACCCAATGTGGATCACCAACTTGGAGAAGTTGAGGGATGAATGTCACGAGGCAGAAAGGCTGCTTGCCACTCGATGGATGCGATCTGCAGTATCCCAAGAGTCGTTCATGAGGTTTTTAAAGGCGAGGCAAAAGATGACTCAACGGGATGTCCGGACAAGATCGTGGAAGCTCTGTATCGGCCACGAGATCCCGGAAGAGACCACAATTGTTTTGCTGGAATTGTGCCAAGCCAAATTACCAAATTACATAGTAGATTTAAGTAATAGCTGTAAGATATATAAACCGATTAAAAGTATTATATTGAAAGCAAATAATTATACTGAACCAACTCCTAAATGGTCCGAGCGTTTTCCATTCGAACTCAGGGAAGAACAAAATGAACTCGCCAAAGCAAGGTTTTTCGGCGACGGGTCCGAACGAGCAAGGATGGTTACTCCAAAAGTAGGGAGAGCTCGGGAACGAGGATGGCTGAGCAAGACAGATCGCAAGAAGATATGTGCGGCAATTCGCACAGTTCAGTTAGTTTGCTAGGAGAAGGATGTGTGGAAATGGCGGAAAAATTAGGACTTGTGGTAGAAAACATACACTCGGTTTTACAGGCAGCCGGCGGAACGCAGCTCTGTATAGTGGGCCGGGTACAAGTCAAATTGTGTTACAATGGAGTGACCCACCAGTTTCCGATTCTGCCATGTCCATCTCTCAAGCAAAAGTTATACCTGGGTGTGGACTTTTGGAGGAAATTCCGACTTGATCCGGAAATTGTGGGCGTGGAGTCCCTCGAACACCTGGAATCTGCATTTGTCTTAAAGGGTGAGCCGATAGAACCACACGTACAGGAGGAGAATCAACAACGCCAACTAGAAGAAGTAAAAAACCTATTTCCCTCGTATGAGCGTCAAGGATTGGGTCATACCCGAGTTGAGGAACATACGATCTAATTGGTGGAAGGGTCAGTTCCAATCAAAGAGCGGCTTTTTCCAGTATCTCCAGCAAATCAGCAGCTGTTATTCGCAGAAGTTGATGAGATGTTGAGGTTAGGCGTGATTGAACTGAGCGAGAGTCCCTGGCATAATAGAATCACGCTGGTGCAAAAGCCAGGAAAGAACGGGATATGCTTAGACACAGGTAAATTGAATGGTGTCACAATTGAAGACGCTTACCCGCTACAGAACATTGAGTCGATCCTAAGCAGAGTGGACGAGACGATTTAATTAAGCAGTAATAATTTGAAGCACGCTTTCTGGCAGGTGGAATTGGACAACAAGAGTCGTGAGTAGACCGCTGTATCAGTTCTGCCGAATGCCATTTGGATTTTGCAATTCAGCTCAAAGACTTTGCCGACTGATGGATCGAGATATTTCGCAAAGACTGAGGAATCGGATCTGTGTGTACCCCGCCGATCTCCTGATGATATCCACACATATTGGGGTATATAATTGGCGATGGAGCTCTCCTTAAAAGATTGAAGTGATCGTGAAGATTGAGGTTTTGAAAAACATCCGCCAGCTTCGTAGTTTTCTTGGCACTGTGGAATGGTATAGGAGATTTATTCAAAACTTTTCGGAATTGAGTGGCCCGTTGACAGATTGCCTTAAAGCAAAGAAAAGATTTGAAATAACCGAGGATGCGAAACGATCCTTCACAAAGCTGAAGAATGCCCTTACCTCCGCTCCGGTATTAGCTCATCCGGATTGTAAGCGTCAATATTATATACAATGTGATGCTAGCCAGGTGGAAATTGGTGCTGTTTTATTTCAACGGGGCGACGAAGGCTCTGATCGTCCGATTGCATTTTCGTCGGCTAAGTTGCGTGGTGCACATCTAAACTATAGCGTCACGGAGAAGGAATGTCTAGCGGCCGTGAAAGCCATTGAACGATTTCGCCAATATGTGGAGCTTATGCCCTTTACGGTGATAACCGACTACGCCAGTTTGCAGTGGCTTATGACACTCAAAGATTTGAGCGGCAGATTGGTGCGATGATCGTTAGCTTTACAGGCCTTTGACTTCCATGTCGATCATCGGAGAGGAAAAGATAATGTGGTGGCTGACATGCTTTCAGACCGAACCAAGTGGAGAAGATGAAGCTGCTTGAGCTTGAGTACCTGGAAAGACTCGAGTTAGTCACTCAACAGAAAGATAAATTTCCTGACTTACGGGTAGAAGAGGGACTGATGTTAAAGAGAGCACGATTCATTCGTGAAGATACCGACGAGCTTATGTGGAAATTATGGATTACGGAGGCACTCAGTCAGAGTTCGTCTCTGAGTGTGGAAGCTGCAAAGAAAACAAATACACCACGCAGATTACTCGACCGGCAATGGGAATGAAAGTACTGACTTATAGACCAATGCAAAAATTATATTTGGATTTTCTTGGGAAGTATCCAAGATCCCGGAAAGGCAACACCATGTGGTTCATTGTACTGGATCATCTGACGAAATTTGTTTGGCTTAAAGCAATGGCTCAGGCCACGTCGGCAGCTGTGGTGAAGTATCTGCGGGAGCAGATATTTACCCAGTTTAGTGTGACCGAAACGATACACACCGATAATGGTAGACAATTCCCGTTCAATGAGTTCGAAGATTTGCATTACGGGATTACCCAGATGAGGACTGGAAATTATGCCGCAGGCGAATGCATCCGAAAGGGTGAATCAGTCGGTGTTGGCTGCGATATGGATCAATCTAGGAGAGGATCACACTCGATGGGATGAACATTTGGCAGAGATCCAGGCAGCATTACGTTCTGCCAACCACAGCGGCATAGGGGTGTCGCCGTATTTTGCCATGTTTGGACAGCACATGTTCACCAGTGGTTCGGACTACAAATTGGCTGGAAAGCTCAAGGCCATTAATGACACCGAAGTGCAGCAGCTTCCACATTCCGAACGGCAGCTTATTTACCGAGAAAAAAATAACGGAGACTATGCATCAAGCATGAGAAATTGCAGTCAGGAGGATCAATTTGAAGGTGCGTGAAGTAAGATATCTTGCTGGCCTGGAGGTGTATAAACGTAACTTCACCTTGAGCGATTTTCGGAAAAATATAAATGCCAAATTCTGTAGAAAGTATACGAAGTGCAGAATAAACAACGCACTGGGAAATTGTTTACAAGTGTGTGTGGAAACCGAAGCTCGGTAGGAGAGTGTTAATCTAAGTTGTTGACAGTCTTTATTTTAATTCCTTAAGAGGGTATTGCTGAGAATATTGTCCTAAAAGGTTTTTTTGAAATTCGAAATACATTAGGAGATTTACATTTGTCCAGCAATGTTTTCGCAAAAATGCGATTTGCTTAGTTTGGCTACTTTTTGAATGCAACGGTTTGAAGCAACCACCGAATTTCGTTCAAAGCGTTCTTTTCAGATTCGCGATTGCTGGCATTGCAGACTGATATACTATATGTAAGTATTTCACAAAAAAAAAATGTTTTATTTTATTGTAGTGATTAGCACAATCGATATAAGTCTATCTGTACTTGTAGTGCTGGGATCAGAGAAGTGCAATGCGTAGTCATTAATGCGTACTACGTGCGTATTAAGTATTTTTTTAAGTACGCATACGCACGCATACGTATTAGAAATAGTAGGCTACGCATACGCACACTACGCATCTCGAAAAAACTGAGTATGCGTAGTACGTTGACGCAAAAGCTGAAATACGTATACGCATGCTGAAGCACTAGGAAAAGTACGCATTATATACGTTATGTTATATACGTACTCTGCGTTAAATTGTGTTATGGGTTTACTTAGCAATATTCCTAGTTAGTCAGTTTATCTTGTTATAAGTTAATTTTAATCAAAACTTATCCTCGGTACTTTCGTTAGCAGTAATTTAGACAATATTTGTATACTCTGATCCAAAGGAATATATAATGTTTGTGCAAGTATAGCAAATATAGCATGCCAGTAAATAGTATCTTCGACCGTAAAAAGTATATATTCTTGATTAGCATCAACAACGCACACAGTGGTTCAGAATCGTGTTGCCCAGACAAAACTCTTTAACTTTTCAACCGCTCAATATTTTGAATTCTTCTATCTGCGGGCAGATCAAGTTTATTTTCAATTTTGGCCACGCCCCCTCCCGCTCCCGCAATTTGAGAAAAACGTCATATCTCCCACAGTTTTATAGATAGAAGATTCAAACCTTCTGGACATATTTTTTAGTCGAAACTCTTTATCGATTTGACAAAAGAATGAAAAAGATCGGATCAACGGTTCTCGACATATGATCAAAAGAGTTTATCTGCAGCAGCGCAGTAGCAGCGCTGCCACTTCAGCATCAAAACTTATACTGAGCGTAACTTCTTATTGGTACAGAGTATAATATAGTCGGGCTGACCGACTTTCTTTCTTGTTAATTATAGGCCAAGTTAATCAAGAGAAATATGTATTTCTGAGGAAAAAAACTATTTCGAAAATAGACGTTAATAAGACTGTAATATTGTTATGCACATAGTATATTTTCATTTTGATGCTAACCAAGGGTGTTACAATATTGTTATGTAAAGTATAATGAAAATGTGAAATATGCCAGCTTACAATTACGAACTAATTGAGTTTAAAAATAATATATTGTCTACTGTGTGTGGGGCTATTCTAGTTCTCTTTTCTGCAATAATATTTCCAGCAAGAGAAAAAACCCTCTCTGATGCTGCGCTGCTTGCAGGAATAGCTAAAACTGCCAGTGCTAATTTTTATAACCTTGGAAATCTATTTGAATGCTCTTGCCACCAAGTCAAAGCATTAAAATTGTTTTTCAAAACCACTTTCTCCTTGGTGTAGGTTTCTACTTCCTCCCAAACAGTTTCGTTTTGCGATAGTTGTGGTACTACTAGTAAATCTGAGAAAAAAAATCCATTTCATCGGATGATTTATCATTTGGTGAACAACCAAAGCTATTTTGTTGGGTGCTTTGAGTTGTGTTTGCCGATGTGCTGTTCTCTGATCTGAAGGCTTTCCGTCTTAAAATTTCACTGACACAAAATTCTGTTATTTCGTAAAGGTTATTTTCCGGTAATTGGTTTGCAGATAGATATAAAAAAAAGTCTACTTTGTGGATTATCTCAAAATTTGAAGACCAAGTATGAAGGCTTTCTAAAATGTTAGCTTTGAAGCTAGAAATTATTGGAATGTCATCCCGGCGTCGCCCGGGACCTTTGCATTGTGAGCCAATTATTCTTATGAAAGAACCAAATTTCAATTTCATAGCTTAAATAAATTCCGAGATTCCATAGTACCAGCCCACACACTCCAAATTTCAAGATCTTAGCTCAAATATCTTCTGAACCAATAAAAATCTATCTCATATTACCAACATATGTATATATAGACAAATTTTTCGAGGTTCGTTGCTTAGTTACTTTGATATATAGCTCTAAATCACTTTTGAACCAAGTCGAAACCGGTTCTGAACCAGAAAATTATTCAACTTCATGTTACCAACCTACATACCAAGTTTAAAGTTCGTAGCTTAAATAATTTCTGAGATATGGCTCTGAACCACTTTTGAACCTTTTTAAATCGCTTTATAATCTAAACTCATATGAAAACCTTTTTACACCTCCTATAGACCAGTCCATATTTTCCGTCTATCAAATCTTCATAATAATCTAGGCTCAAATAAAAAATTACCAACTTTAGCATTTTGAACCGTTTGTCAGCATTTTCCAATTACCAACGGATCTTAGATATCTTCGGGGCAAGCGTCCAGCCATTTTCTAAAGTTTCATCGCAATCGGATGATCTGTATAACGTTGCAAATTTCGCGGTTTTTGACCATTTCCCGCCCATTAAGTAAACTTAGTAACCTTCGCCGGCAAGCGTTTGTCCATTCTCCAAAGTTTCATCGGTATCGGTGTAATTTTGAAATTTTCGCGGTTTCTTGACAATATCCCGCCCTCTTCCTCAACTTAGACGGGTTTTACACTGGGAAGCAAACTTCATGAAGTTTTTCAAAAAGCTCATGCTTGTAGGAAAGAGGTGTGGTGGCGTCGCTTGCCCATCTACACCTCTCTCCTACAAACTAATGCTTTTTCAAAAACTTCACGAAGTTTACTTCACCGTGTAAGTCCAGTCTTAGACGGGTCTAGTCTTTCACGGGCAAGCACTAAACAATTCTCGAAAGTTTTATCGCAATCGGATGAACGGTAGAATTTTGCAAATTTCGCGGTTTTTGGACCATATCCCGGCCACTTTTCCAACTTAGAAACCTTCCCGGGCAAGCGGTCAGCCATTTCCCAAAGTTTTAACGCTATCGGATGAACGGTTTTGGCAGGCATAAAGGACAGACAGACAAACATTCATTTTTATATATATAGATGATAATTTGCTCGATAACTACGATGTTTTCCTAATTAATTAAAATAATTTTTTACATGATTATCAAATTTTTTCTGAGTGTTAAAAATTTTGTAAAAAAGTGCGTATACGCATTTGTTTTGCGTATACGCACAGAAATTAGGCGTAGTGTGCGTATTGTAGTGAGTAAATATATGCAATCCCAAAAATCCAATATTAATTACAAAGTATGCATATATGACATACAAACGTTTGGCTGCATTAACATTGTTGCCAGCCAAACATATAAAGACAAATGGTCACGCGTAACGTGATCCGCTTTTGCATGCAGCGCACTCAAAAGTGCTAAGCCAACATATTTCTATTTACTTGAAGCCACTCACAGTGGCCAAGACCAAAACATATATACACTCACACTCTCACATATAAAAGATAAGCATAAAACCAAGGCATAAGCTAAGCAACAGAAGAGAACATTCAAAGCATTAAAAGCGTGCGGACGTTAGGCTTATGCCGGCGTCCCGCTGCCCATTTTATATTTAAATAAAGTCAAAGCATCAAAAATATAAACTGCATTGTTCTTACTGGAGTGGAGTCGGGAATTAAGATCATCTTATTCGGAAACGATCTTCTTGTTATTACATGGCGACGTGACAGTGATCTTCTTGTTATTACAGTATGCCTCAAATATAAAAACGTATTGTGCGTACATATGACGTATGCGTAAACGTAGAACAAA
The DNA here is from genome assembly GCA_035044985.1 of Lordiphosa fenestrarum. Lineage (NCBI taxonomy): Eukaryota > Metazoa > Arthropoda > Insecta > Diptera > Drosophilidae > Lordiphosa > Lordiphosa fenestrarum. Next base: position 712 of record JAWNNO010002290.1, on the reverse strand, counting down.
TGCGTATACGCACTTTGAAGTATACGTATACGTACTTTTTCAAAAATGCGTATTGAAGTACGCATATGTTTTTTCACTGGATACGCATTGAAGCATTTGAAGCAATGCGTATTCGTCTACGTTTTTGGTACGTTTTGCAGTTCTCTGGCTGGGATAAATCAATAAATTAAATTAAATTAAAATTTTCTTTGAGTGTCTTCAAAATCACGTTTTTGAACTTCGAAGTCACTTTTTGATGAAACCAAGTGCAATGGACGGAGAATTCTCGGATTTCTAAAACTGCATACTACAATTTTTCATTTCAATTTTTTTTTGATGCAAAAAAACAACTTCAAACTTTAAACTCGAATATCTCGAAACCACGTTTTTCTAGCTGGCGGCGGTGATTGCGCCCGTAGTTCTGAACCGATTTTGATGAAACAAAGTGCAATCGACGCAGAATTGTCACCATTCTGGCCCCTACCTCAATCATAATTTTAAAAATTTTTTACAATTTTTTTTTACACTAAACTACAAAATATATGGCCCAAAATCGATATTTCATTTTTCAATTTCCGCCATTTTTAAAAAAAAAATCGCAAAATTATGATTGAGATAGGGGCCAGAGTTACATCTGTACTGAATCTAACGCCGTTTACCTTTTCCATATCAGATGATCCGAGGTGGAGTTATCCATGCCGCCAGCAGCATTCCTTTTTTTTTGGCGGCCAAT
>JAWNNO010002285.1:0-44627 GCA_035044985.1 Lordiphosa fenestrarum | reverse complement strand
CACACACACACACTCACACAATCCACACAGGCCAAGCAAAGTGTTCAAGGAACACGCACACTCACACACCCAATCCAACACACACACTCACACACACAATCCACACAGGCCAAGTATTCAAATAACACACACCCTCAAACCAGCATACACATACATACAATCCAAATAGGCCAAATCAAAGTTTTGTTAATGTTATATACACACGTATACACGCAGTCCACCCACCAGGCACGATAGTTCCTCCAGTTGCGTCACTCCCCTTGCACCCAGTCATACGCACAGCCACTCACGCACGCACATATACACGAGCCCAGGGCCGGTTCAAACCTGGTGCGGGTACCAATCCTATTTGCAGATAGCCAACCACCTGCCATACAAAGTAACCCCTTGCACCCAGTCATACGCACAGCCACTCACGCACGCACATATACACGAGCCCAGGGCCGGTTCAAACCTGGTGCGGGTACGAAGCCCATTTGCAAATAGCAAACCACCTATCATACAATGTCACACCCTTGCACCCAGCCATACGCACAGCCACTCACGCACGCACATATACACGAGCCCAGGCCCGGTTCAAACCTGGTGCGGGCACACAGCAAGTGCAAATAGCAAATCATAAATTACACCCAGTCACACCCACACTCACTTGTACGCACCGCCCACTCACACACACATACAACTACACGCGTCCAGGGCCGTTTCAAGCCTGGTCGCGGGTGCCAAATCTGCAGTCCACATGGACCAAATCATGCGGCAGGGCCATTTACCCTCGGTATATATATATTTTCTCGCGCAGCCTTTCCAATAAGGCGCGCCTCACTACTCCCCAATCCCGGCAACTTATTAAATGTCTTGAAAGGTGAACCTTGGCGTGACTGAGTATACCCCAGCCTAAGAAAAGCTTCCTTACAAGTGGCGCCCGAGCAGGGACCCTGGGGTTGTTAGTAGTATTTCCATCATTAGTGGCTTAAAGATCCACAAATTTTATAATTCCCGATAGTAGATGAGCCTTCCCCATCCCCAGCAGGACAAGTAGACGAAGTAATCAGCAGGTAGTGTTAGCAAGGTTAGTTTTAAGCAAGGTTAGATTAAGCTCAAGGTTTTAGTTTAAGTCAAGGTCAGAAACCATGATGATTAGCTTCGGAACTTTGAAACCACTGGGGAAGGTTAGCATATCAGATTAGGCAATTCTTGTGTTTGTGTGTTTTGGATAGAAACAGGGTGAGATTGCAGACGTCGTGCCGAGACGAAGCCGTTAAAAGTGTGGAAAAGAAGGTGTAGTGTAGAAAGGTGAAGTTTAGGTGTGTATGACGACTACTCAGTCGTGTTCCTAAGTCCGTAGTCGTCCGAAAAGGTGAATCTGGGTACAGGGTGACTATAATCAGAGTCCGTCAGGTTCCCACTTGCAAGGAGTTGCCGGGAAGGCTGAGAGTGGGGGAGAGCGAAATTGGGAGAGGTTTGCCACTTCGGTGAGCGCAGCCCAGCCAAGAGTACGAGTACCTACGATCGTACTCACCGCAGTGCCTTCGGGTGAGGTGAAAACCGATGCCGTGCCCGGTCTGGCCCTATAAGTACCCGAGCATATTCTAAGCAGAGGCAGTCAACGCTTGGTACACAACGAGCAAGCATACAACCGGTTACAAACTAAGAAAAGTAAAACTCCTGAGTGTCCTTCAACAGTTTTATCCTGGCAATAAATAAAGGATCCTGAACATCCTTCAACGGTGCAACGTATCCTTCAACAGTTTTATCCTGGGAATAAATAAAGTGTCCTGAACATCATTCAACAGTGCAACGTATCCTGCAACTAGTTTATCCGGGAAATAAATAAAGTGTCCTGAACATCCTTCCAAGTATCCTATCACAGTAAAACTGTGAATAAATCAACCACACAGACAATAAAAACAATAGTAATACCATCGACGATCTCGGGTATCCTCTAACGGGTTCACATCAACACAATAACAGTGCAACGTATCCTTTCCTTACACTTTCGTTACCACACCCTGTCACTTGCACCAAGGATCCCAAGTATCCTTCCACTGTTTAAACCCGAGAAATTAAAAGCTACAGCAATTCGGACTACAGGGTGCGTAACCTCTCTCAGCAACCCAAACGATATCAAGCCAGAACGCAGCATCGCCATGGTTGGGGTACGATGGGTATCTTACCGTCGAAAAGCCGAACTCGAAGCTTTTGCTAACGAATTTGGGTTTGATTCTGAAGGCACGGTTGAGGAATTGCGGACACGGATGGCGGCGTTTATAAACAAAAGCAACCATACGCCTGATATACTACAGCGATTGACCAGTTTAGAAGCAAGTTTAGGGACCACGCCCAGCCCGGATACCAAGAACCTTACATTGCAACAGCGCTCACGCAGTACGTCTCCAGTACTAATGGAACATGAGGAAGACAACCGTAAGAAACAATCATCCACTCGAGATGCAGGGTCGGAAACCGGGCTACATAATATCACACTGCAGATCCCTCGCTTTGGAAATCGACATTCTAGGAGTTTGGAGCGGCTGAACCAAACACTGCCGAGCACTACACACGAGCGCGACGAGGTACCCTACGCATCTATGGCGGAGAAGATGTGCCGATGGGGAATAACCTTCGACGGTACTTCGGATCCATTGCGGTTCATAGAACGTCTGGAGGAGCGTGCATCCTCATACCGCATTGACGTCCGTCATATGCCCCAGGCCATCCCAGAACTGCTAACCGGTGTAGCGGAGGACTGGTTTCGAACTAGTAGACTGCAAGGTGAAACGTGGAAAGCTTTTCGTAAGGAGTTCTTGGACTTCTTTCTACCACCGAGATACTTCCAGAGGTTAGAAGACGAGATCAGGTTAAGATACCAAAAGAACCGAGAAAGCTACAAGGAGTATTTGGTGGATATCAGGTTGATGATGCGCCGCGCTAGCTACACCGATGACCAGGAGCTAGAACGAGTGTACGAGAACATGCTACCACAATATCAACTATTTATCAGGAGACACGACTTCAAAACGTTAAGACAACTAACGCAGTTAGTAATTAACTATGAAGTCACGCGGGAAAGGGACATTCAACGACAGCACTGGAACTCAACCCAAAACTGGCAACAGGAACGGCAGGCACGGATGGCGACGACAACCCGCACAGTTGAGGCCAATTCTAACCCCATGTGGACTCCTCATCGTGCCACTCTGACTGAACCAACCAAGAGCGAACCAACAACTGAAGGCAACCCGAAGGAAGTGGAATATATCGCACCGATAGACGTACGCCATGCATGCCGAAATTGTGGAGCTCCTGGACATTTTGCTCGCGAGTGTAAGGGCCAGCGGCTTATGTTCTGTTGGACTTGTGGGAGGCGAGGTATCCGAACGATTGAGTGCTGTCGCACTCAGGAGCCGGGAAACGAGCAGCGGCTCTCACCGAAAACGGACCGAGTGGGGGCCCTGCCAACGGAGGTCCACAAGTAGAGAGTTTATTGCAGTTACACGGCGGTCGAATTGTGGCAACTGTCACAATTGAGGGCCTTTCCTGGAAGGCGACGGTGGACACAGGGGCGACGCGGAGTTTTATAAGTGAGGAAGCAGCACAAAAGATTAGATCCGGGGCTAATCAACGGGAGGTACGAACCACCATCGCCTTGGCAGACGGAACACAAAAGAGGATAACCCAAGCCCTAGCAGTGGATATACAGCTCGGTATATCGAGAGCCCACGTCCAAATGCTAGTTCTTCCTGCGGTCGTGGATAACATCTTGCTCGGGCTAGATTTCCTAGGAGCCATTGGAGCAATGTTGACATGTGGTGATTCGATCCTGCAACTGAAAGCTCCTGCTACCTCGGAGACTCCGCTAACCGGGACTACCACTACCCTGCCCGCCACTACTAGAAGGAAGACACCCCAGAAGACCCGAGCAACAAACCAGCCCAAAACGGAGACCGAAGCGTCAAGAAACGGACCAAGCCCCCCAACAGACCTCGCAAAAACAACAGCCTCATTGACCGTCGATATCCCCACAGAAGACAACAACGAACCTTGGATGCTAGGACCAAAGGACGATGAGGCGATCAGACGCAACCCTTTCCGATCGCTACCGCCAGCTCTAAGTAAGCCCGACGCCATGGAAAAACCAGAATATCCAAAAGAAAACGCCCCTGTAAAGGCTAGCAGCATCACCCACCCAAGTGTAGAACCAGAGAGCCACGAAGTAAATACTCCCGTCAACGTCAGCAGCGCCCACAACATAGTTTCAACCCCAGAATCAACGCTAGAACCCTGGGTGAGTAACTTTTTAGAAGAAGAACTTAACAAGTTCGACAGTCTAACCGAAATTGGCATCTAATATAACCGAACACGTTATCGTCATGCGTGACAATCGTCCGATAAAACAAAGGTATTACCCAAAAAACCCAGCAATGCAGAAAATCATTCATGCTCAGGTCGACGAGTTACTAAAAGAGGGGTGTATAGAACCATCAAAGAGTCCACACAGCGCCCCGATAGTGTTAGTGGGGAAAAAGACGGGAGACACTCGGATGTGCATGGATTTTCGACAGCTTAACGCCCGATCTATACCTGACGCCTACCCATTACCGCGTATTAACTCGATATTAGAGAGATTACGAAACGCCCGATTCATCAGTACATTGGATCTCAAAAGCGGATATTGGCAGATCCCGATGGCAAAAGAAAGTCGTGAGTGCACAGCTTTTACTGTACCCGGCCGGGGACTTTTCCAATGGAAGGTTATGCCATTCGGATTACACTCGGCCCCCGCAACCTTCCAACGGGCACTGGACAAGGTAATAGGACCAGACATGGAGCCTCACGCGTTCGCCTATCTAGATGATATAATCGTCATCGGTGCCACCCTGGAGGAGCATGTCGCCCACTTACAAGAAGTTTTTAAACGACTCCGAGCCGCTAACTTTCGTTTAAACCGCAAGAAGTGCCAGTTCTTCCAGCGACGCTTAGTATATCTGGGCCACGTCATCAGTGAGGAAGGCATACATACGGATCCCGACAAGATCGACGCGGTCAAGAAACTTAAGCCTCCGAACAACGCGCAGGAACTTCGACGTTGCCTGGGAATTGCTTCATGGTACCGGCGCTTTGTACCAAATTTCTCGTCGGTAGTTTTACCCATGTCCCAACTATTAAAGAAAGGACGACGATGGCAATGGGGCACGGAGCAGCAGCAAGCCTTCGAGGACCTGAAGACTCTTCTTACTGAGGCCCCGGTTCTGGCGTGTCCAAACTTTGATAATAAGTTCTCGCTACAGACCGATGCAAGCGACTACGGCTTAGGTGGAGTACTTACCCAACAGAACGAGGATGGAGAACGAGTAGTGGCCTACGTCAGTCGTCGATTGCTACCAGCCGAAGAGAACTACTCGGCTACGGAGAAGGAGTGTTTGGCGATAATCTGGGCTATCAGGAAACTACGGTGCTATCTCGAAGGTTATCGGTTTGACGTGATTACAGACCATCTCGCGTTAAAATGGTTGAATAGCATCGATAATCCTACCGGAAGAATCGCCCGTTGGGCCCTAGAGCTGCAGCAATACCAATTCGACATTCATTATAGGAAAGGTAACCAAAACATCGTTGCTGACGCTTTATCTCGACAACCCCTAGAGACAGTACAGCAGATCATCGAGGAACCAAGCAAATGCAAGTGGCTACGACGACGTATACAACAGGTTCAAGAGCAGCCGGAAAAGTACCCAGACTACACGATAGAGAACCAACAGTTGTACCGACACTTGGGGCACCGACCCACGGAAGAAGACTACCTACCATGGAAACTGTGCATCGGAGCAGAGCATAGACAACGCGTACTACAGGAATGTCACGATCATCCTACAGCTGGACACCTGGGCATTCGGAAAACGACAACGAGGATATGCCAGCGCTACTACTGGCCCGGCCTTTTCAGAGACGTTGCCCGTTACGTCCGGAAGTGCTTGCAGTGCCAGAAGTTTAAAATAGAGCAGATGAAACCGGCGGGGAAAATGTTAACTCGGCGAGCGCAAGAGCCTTTCGTCACTCTGTGCGCCGACTTCATAGGACCACTACCCAGATCCAAACTAGGAAACACCGTCCTTCTAGTATTCTTCGACCTGTTCTCAAAATGGGTCGAGCTGGTACCACTGCGCAAGGCTACTACTACTTTACTAGAACGCGCATTTCGGGAACGTATTCTCAGCCGTTTCGGAGTGCCGCAAAACTTTGTGTGCGATAACGGTACTCAGTTTACCAGTCGTGCCTTCAAAAGCTTTTGCCAGCGAGCCGGTATCACTCTAGAACATACAGCACCCTACAGTCCAAACCAGAACCCGACTGAAAGAGCCAACCGGACGATCAAAACCATGATCGCGCAGTTCCTCGAGGGACCACAAAACGCATGGGACTCCTTGCTTCCGGAGATATCGCTGGCTATTAACACTAGCGTCTCCGATTCCACCGGTTTCAGTCCAGCGTTCCTTGTGCAAGGTCGCGAACCGAGACTACCCGGCGCCCTTTACGAGGAAGTCACTCCCGGCTTAGGAAGACAGGGCTACGACCCAGAAACACGGGCCCGACAACTGCAACAGATATTCCAGGTAGCCAGAGACAATACCCAACGTGCCAGCGCTGAGCAGAGCCGTCATTATAACCTTAGGAGGCGAGAATGGCGACCGACGATTGGCTCACAAGTTCTACTGCGGCAACATACTCTGTCGAAAGCAGCCGAGGGCTACGCCGCTAAACTCGCACCCAAGTATGACGGGCCATACAAAGTAGTCCGCTTCATGTCACCAAACATAGTGAGGCTACAAAGGGTAGGCACTCGACAAAGACGTACAGCGAACATTGCCGATCTAAAACAACTTTGCCAGGACAGTGACGACGAGGAGTTAAGCGACGTCGACGAACGAGGGGAGTGCGCAACTCATTAACGACTCTTTGCCCATGCGCTAATTGTTCTCCGAACCGCTCGATAACCAACCCCTATCTTCCTAATCTCACCTTCCTATCTATTTTCTTAGCACTTTTCCTAGCACATAATCAATGGGCGATGGACAACCGCGAGGAACAACAAGAGCAGCTACCCCAGGGAGCCCAGGCCGACATCCTCGAGGACGAGAACGCACCCGACGTCCCTCCGGTCGACCACCATAGACCAGCCTGGCAGGATAACATCGAGAGATGGCTGGCAGAACTCCCACCGCCTTTTGGAGTCCGCCCACCGCAACCCGCGGAAGATGCGCTGGACGAGGGCTTCGAAGAGGCACAGACTGAGACGTCCCCTAACACGTCCCATAAGAACATCACTCTACCCAGCACGCCCAGTTTTCATGGGTTCCCAGAAGGCGAGGACGACAGGAGCACGATGCTTTTTCCGTGCCCAACCCCTCAGGTGACATCCACTACACATACGCCTCCAGTACGGTGCGCATACGTCTCGGTGATAGACAACGAGGAAGGCCTCTCAAGCACTCGTCCAGGGCGCGCCTTGAAGTGGAGGGACCCAGAGGCCCCATGTACTTCGGCCCAAGCCGAGCAAGCCAGGTTGGCCACGTCCTGCTCTGAACCTTGGGAAGAAGCCCTTCACTTATCGGTTGAGCAGGTGCAGAATATGCTGGGAGGCCTGACAAACCTTGAGGAGGTCTTGGGTGAGTTTTTCTCACCCCATGAAGATTGGGTGGATGCTCCCCCAAATTGGCGAGTGCACACCCCAGAGCGGCGCATCCCCGTCATGCTGCGCGAATACATACAGGTGGCTCTCAAGGAGGTGACGAGCAGAGTCCGCTTCGCGGTTTTGATGGATGGCACCACGTTCCGTGTTGTGCTTACCCCGGGAGGGCTAGTGTCCATTAAATTCCATTGGCATAGCAAGGGAGGGGTGTGAAGAATCACATTTTTTTTACCTGTAATTACTTACCTGCAAACTTAAACTTAATTACTTACCTATTATTACTTTCAAAACTTAATTACTTACCTGTTATTACTTAAACTGAATTACTTAAAAATGAAAACTTATCTACTTTCAAAACTTAATTACTTACCTGTTATTACTTTCAAAACTTAATTACTTACCTGCTAACTTAAACTGAATTACTTAAAAAATTAAAACTTATCTACTTTCAAAACTTAATTACTTACCTGCAAACTTAAACTCAATTACTTACCATTGTTCAGAACCATTAAGAATTAGTTCTAAGGCCAATGAAGGCAAAAAGCTAGGTTCCCGAGGGGAAATAAGAGAGAGAGAGAGAGTCAAAAGTGGGGAAAAGGGCAAAGCTTTCACCTCACGCATAAAAGCTCTGCAGACCGCGCAGCCGCAAAGCCGATAAGCGGAGGGGAGTTCAGTTGGTGGAACGCAGTGATAAAAGAAAGTCGAAGAGTGTCCAGGTCGACAAGTGTCCAAAAGCCAAGAGTGGAAAAAAACCCAGCGACGAAGACATCCCAACGGTGCATCAAGACAGAGAAGACAACCACAGCAACAACAACAACAACAACAACACCAGCTACTCCCCTTTGGCGCAGCAACCAACCCAACCTCGAGCAGCAAATTTGGAAGCCGGCGTACAGGAGCGGATTCGGGTGAGCGAGTCGGAGTGGTCTTGCCCCTCTCAAATATTTTGCCCCTCTCTCTGTCTCTCTCCCTTCAGGCCACACAGTGGCACATATATATATAAAAACTCGGTGAATAAACGAAACCTTTATAACGTTAAGTGACGCAAAGATATTTTTCAAGTTGGCGGGAGCCAGAGCACACCTACCACTGAGGCTGTGTTAGTACACTCGTTGGTCAATACCCGGTGTACCTAACCCAGTCCCAGAGGAGTAGCAGATCTTGGCCCACCGTGCTAGCTGGTCAATACCCGGCACGATGGTCCCAAGATGTGCCCAGGTGGACCCTCGTTGGCTAAGCTTAGCTCACACGCACACTCACACGCACACTCACACACACACACTCACACAATCCACACAGGCCAAGCAAAGTGTTCAAGGAACACGCACACTCACCCACCCAATCCAACACACACACTCACACACACCATCCACACAGGCCAAGTATTCAAATAACACACACCCTCAAACCAGCATACACATACATACAATCCAAATAGGCCAAATCAAAGTTTTTTTTTATGTTATATACACACGTATACACGCAGTCCACCCACCAGGCACGATAGTTCCTCCAGTTGCGTCACTCCCCTTGCCCCCAGTCATACGCACAGCCACTCACGCACGCACATATACACGAGCCCAGGGCCGGTTCAAACCTGGTGCGGGTACCAATCCTATTTGCAGATAGCCAACCACCTGCCATACAAAGTAACCCCTTGCACCCAGTCATACGCACAGCCACTCACGCACGCACATATACACGAGCCCAGGGCCGGTTCAAACCTGGTGCGGGTACGAAGCCCATTTGCAAATAGCAAACCACCTATCATACAATGTCACACCCTTGCACCCAGCCATACGCACAGCCACTCACGCACGCACATATACATGAGCCCAGGCCCGGTTCAAACCTGGTGCGGGCACACAGCAAGTGCAAATAGCAAATCATAAATTACACCCAGTCACACCCACACTCACTTGTACGCACCGCCCACTCACACACACATACAACTACACGCGTCCAGGGCCGTTTCAAGCCTGGTCGCGGGTGCCAAATCTGCAGTCCACATGGACCAAATCATGCGGCAGGGCCATTTACCCTCGGTATATATATATTTTCTCGCGCAGCCTTTCCAATAAGGCGCGCCTCACTACTCCCCAATCCCGGCAACTTATTAAATGTCTTGAAAGGTGAACCTTGGCGTGACTGAGTATACCCCAGCCTAAGAAAAGCTTCCTTACAATATATACTTTATGATATCGGAGATGCTTCCTTCTGCCTGTTACATACATTTGCACGACTTTAGTATATCCTTTTTACTCTACGAGTAACGGGTATAAAAATCGAGAAGCAAATACCGCCTTCAGCGTATGGAAAATTATGAGAAAGGAGTCTTCAGGTAAAGGCTGGGGAACGGAAGGTGGCGTGGCCAAAATTGAAAATAAACTTGATCTGCCTGCAGACAGAAGAAGCATATGTCCCATACATGTCAAACCTCTATCTCTTACCATCTCTGAGATCTGTGCGTTCATACGGACAGACAGACGGACAGACGACTCGACTCGGCTGTTGATGCTGATCAAGAATATATATATTTTATGGGTCGGAGATGCTTCCTTCTGGATGTTACATACTTTAGCACAAACTTATAATACTCTATGTACCTACGGTACAGAGTATAAAAACTAAGGGCCTGTAGTCCAGTTTCCCGACTACAAAATACTTTGTTCATTTGTTTTCATTTACTTGTTTTTTGCATTTTTGTAGATGAATGTAACCGATTTTTTGTAACAGCTATTAAATTGTCATCCTGATTGTAGACAACACTTTTTTCTAGTACTGCCTAACAATTGGGGGGTGCTTTTATCAGCTCAATTGTTTCGCATATATCTCCGGTATTTTTTGTTTTTGTTGTTTCTGATTGTACTTTTCAGACTTGATAGATATTGGGCCTAGCTTGATGCATACTAAGCCACGAGGCTCTAACTTGAAAATTGTGAATCTGAAGGTTGTTTAGGTCTACTATTTCTAGAGGAGGTCTTGGTTTTTTGGCGATAAAAGGGGGACGGGTGGGAATTTTCCAAATCTGAAACAAACTTGATACAGCATAAATCTACCTTCGTGCAAAAATTTGTGGCTCTATCTCTTATAGTCTCTGAGATCGACGCGTTCATACAGACAGACAGACGGACGGACGGACGGACAGACGGACAGACGGACAGCCGGTCAGACGGACAGACGGACATGGCTATATGCTGATCAAGAATATGTATACTTTATGTGGTCGGAAATGCACTTCTCTCTGTTATTGTGTGCTTGTTACTAATAAGTAAAATGGAAAGAAAAGGGAAATTCAAATTCAGTGGCATTGCTAACTCACGATCCAGCATTGGTTTCATGATTTATAACAAAAACAGTTTTGACCACTGATAACAAAGTGTTAACTTCATTATATTAATTACCATTATATATATATATATATTAATCTACTTCAAATGAAATATTATTTAGTAGTTGGATGTTTAGCTTGACCATCAATGTGTTCTCAAGCGACTTTGCGCTCAATCGAGTTCTCAACCTGGTAAATATATATGGTAATGCACTGAATGCTCTTTCGACCGAGACTTCTGTTGCTGGCACAGCAAGGACAATTTCGGCAATTTTTCCCAAAGTGGGTTCTTTGAATTTATAAGATCTCCAGAACTGCACGACACTACTGTCGATACTTATCCGTTCACCGTATTGAAAATGTATTATTTTGCTTTCAATTGAGCCGTTATCAATTTGGGGAAATAACATTTCGTCAGGTTTTAAAATATTGTACTTTGAATTAGCAGATGTACTTGGCATTTCTTCAGTTATACTTTCAATTCCACAATTTTTCTTTATATGTTCATATATTAAGGTCAATTTTATCTGAAATGAAAATTGAATGTATGTGCACACTTTAAGTATCAAGTTATATATAATATAAATATTAACAAAATGACTTACTATTGCAGTTTGTTTTTCACTATCATTCAAAAATGCAAATTTATTTTGTGCATTATTTTTAGCAGCCTTAAGAGATTCCATCATATTATATGTTGTTGTCCAGTAAGGGAAGAGTCTCTTTTTGTCTGCGAAAGTCAGTTCGAAGTTTTTTTTTACAAATTTCCGACAGTTGTCCAACTTAGCTTGGACAGTTTTTATCACGTCCCATGACACTAATTGTAGTGGAAGCTTTAATATTCGCATCAATTTCTTCAAAATTGTCGCAATCATCTTCCAGTGACTTTCCAACATCTTTGCACCATTATCGGTTGGCTTCGAATATATCTATTTAAGACCCAGACGAAATTTTCCCAAACACTTAAGCACCTCTTCCTTTAGATATTGGGCTGTGTGGCGTTCACAAAGCTGTATCATACCTATGGTATACTCCACAATTTTGAAATCATTCAAGAATTGAATATTCAATCCCATAATACTGCGGTCATTCCGTGTTGCAATGTCCTTTTTTAAATATACCATTCGATCCTTAACTTGTTCTGCTATTATCTAAGACATTTTGTCTGCCGACATGACGATTTGAGCAGCAATATTTCTCGAGTTGAATTTGCGATTGTATCCATCTGTCCAAGGCTGCCATATATTTTGAAAGCTATCATTGTCGAAGATGCGAAGAAACCAAATTTGCAATAGCATTCAAACAATCGTTTTTTCTCATTTTTAGAGTCACCAGGATATTTGTCTTTTTTTTCCTCTTCATTTTTTTTGTGAACCAATTTGAAGTGGCGCTTTATATTACCAGTATGATTTGACATTTTTTTATTGCAAATAATGCATGAAACCCATGGTGAATCGTCAGTTGGTAATGCCACTGTATTGATGTTGAATTTCTTCACTCTGCCCATTTTACTTATTAGTAACAAACACACAATGATAGAGAGAAGTGAAAACTGTTTTTATAATTACAGTTTGATCTAAAAATCTTTGAATCACTCGTGATGAAAATGTTAGTGATATATATCACTAGTGATAAATATCAGGTGATTTTTTTGTGATGTATATTTTTTTGGAACAATGCTCACAGGTTTTTTCATCACTCACGATATTTATTTATATATATCAGTGTTTGACTTTTTGTTCAATGATATTAATATGAGTGATATTTACGAACCCTGCTGAAAAGGCGCCCCAGACAAATGGATGTTGTCCTACTATTTACAGTAGACTTAATATATTTGTACAAATTTGTAAGATATTGGAAGTATTTTTTTTCAAATATACCAATTTGAATTTTATCAGATTTCAAAATGTCAAAATGTAATGCCAAAAAAATCTGCAGATAAACCAAAATTTTTCATGATTCTCAGGATTTTTTTGTTATTGATGTTAGGTATTTGCCGAATTTGCCGTGTTCGTTGAATTCGCTCAACAACATTGCGGCTAGAAATTGTCGGTGGAAATTGAACGTGTCATTCCAGCCTTAGTCATTCCAGATTGTTATTCTTAGCTGAGGGTTCCTCATGGTAACTTTAAGGTTAAGTACTCGAGGGTAAACATTACATAAAAATGAGCAGATTCGTTAAATTTTCCTTACTTTTTGAGTAATTAATTTCGTCACAGTAAATTCGTCAAGTCGCCCGCTGTGAATCCGTATGAACGCACAGATCGGCTCTGAGCTGTGAGCCATAGCTCTCGGCTCGTGAGCCATAGCTCTCGGCTCGTGAGCCTTAGCTCTCGGTTCGTGAGCCATAGCTCTCGGCTCGTGAGCCTTAGCTCTCGGCTCGTGAGCCTTAGCTCTCGGCTCGTGAGCCTTAGCTCTCGGCTCGAGAGCCATAGCTCTCTCGGCTCGAGAGCCATAGCTCTCGGCTCATGAGCCATACCTCTCATGAGCCTTAGCTGTCGACTCGTGAGCCACAGCCACTAACAGCTTCTTACTAGCGGGACTCTTCTTTAGTTTGTATACTCTTGTCGAAGAACGATGGACAAGACTTTAAACAGTTTGCGAGACTACACACTTTAAACTTGTCAGGTACTACCTGTGGCTGCAGATCGCTATTAACATTTAAATTCGTTCAAACCAGGAAATTAAGGTGGCCAGGGCACTTTTTAGCTCTTAAGTCGAGACTTTAGGATACTGCTCGCACTTTCAATCCAAGGATCCAAAAATATCCAAAAAAATTATTTTATTTTATTATTTCTATTCTATATTAATGTTCGGATTTTTTAATATCGACATGTTCAGCTTTGTAATCAACAAATCATTAATTGTTTTTTTTGACAAATTACATCTTTGGTTTGTAATAATTGTTGACAGCGCACTGAATACCCGTTCAACGGACAACGGGTAGCTGGAACAGCCAGTGCAGCCTGCACAAGTTTTATAAAGCTTTCATCATAATTAGTTGATAGTGTCTTCCAATACTCCAACACATTACAATCCAGCGCAAGTAGGGGCACTTCAGCAAGTTCCAATAATTTTTGCTTAAGAGATCTCAGGTGTGCTGGCCTACTCTGTAGCTCACTGCCGATTGCATTCATGCGTTTCTGCAATTTTCCGAACGGGTCATTACTGGCGACCACTGGTTCCAAGGTGGTTGCGGCAACATCGACATCATAAGGTTCAAGCTTTCTTATAGCTTCTTTTGTATTTAGCAAATGCTCCTAGAAAAAATTTGGTAAAACAAATGCGTTAACTTCATTGAAATAAGTTACTTACGATTGCAGAAGTTTTTTGTTCCTCGCTTAAAATTCCAGAGCCATTGTAGTTGAATCTCGGGTCAAAATATAATGCCGCAAGAAATGTAAGAAATAAATTTTCCGCAAAATTCCCAGGATATATTCGATTGTGAGAGGCAGTCCTCTGAAGAGATGGTGTCCCACAACTTCCACAGCGAATTTACCATATTGTAGGTCGAGTTCCAACGCGTCGCATTGTCCAGCACAGGCAGTGTTTTGCTTGGCGAACTGTGCTTCCAGAGAGTCCTTATATTCTTTGCAAGACTTCTGCAAATACCTATTTGCACATCCAATTTTTTAATAACATCATATGCCGCTAACTGCAGCGTATGCGCAGCACATCTGACAATAGACATAACTGACTCTAATGCCTCTTGATATTGATCGTCCTCCACGTCTGCGAACTCCTGTTGGTTTCCATCAAAGAAGTCATCCTGCTCTTCTTGCACGACTTTGCTCATTTTTATAACATTGGCGCCATTATCAGTGGTGGTGGAGTATATATGACTAATATCCATCTCAAAAGAATGGAGGCATTTGAGAATTTCGTCCTTCAAATAGGTACTTGCATGTTTTTGTTGCAGCTGAATCATGCCTGTTGCAACACACACACACAGAAAAAACCATCAAAAATACTGTATTAAAAACCAAATTAATTTTAGATAATTACCGATGGTGACCACGTTGATTTTAAAATCTTTGATCCATTGTATGTTAATTCCGAGAATGCTTTTGCTTCTTCTGGTGGCTATGTCCACTTTAAGAGAAACCCTTTTAGTGCGAAGTTTCTTGGTAATATAATTTTGGATTTGCTGTGAAGCTTTATCCAAAGTAGTCCCAATGTTTTTGGAATTGATTCGAAGTTTATAAGCGACTTCATATAGCTCCAAAAAAATTTTAAAGTGCTCTTCGTCATCAAAAATTCGAAAGGGAAGATTTTTTGCCGCCACAAGACCAATGCAATGTTTTAAAAATTCATTTTTGGTCATTGTTATGCTAGCACTTAACTTAGACTTCTTCTGTATTGGTTCTTGCTCAGGGATTCCGTCATCACTTGAAGAATTGGTTTCTGTTTTTGGGCTGGGAATTTCCAAACCATGCACTAATTTATAATGCCGTTTCAGGTTGAAGAGTTTTTGGTAATTGTCTAGTATAGCGGCCTACTCTCCGAAAATTCCTAAAAAAAATTTCCTCGATGGACCGCGAATTATGAAGAATTTTTATGCAGAAAAAACGCGGGGGTCATCCATGGTTTCTTTTTAAACGAATTTTGAAAATTTGATTTTTTACCTAATAAAACATATGTGTTTTGAGAAATGTGTCAAATTTAATTCAAACTTAATTGGATTTTTATTGTTTATTTAATAATTCTAATCAAATTGGAGTGCACGAATTGCAATTTTACGGTGTCGAAATTTTTGTCTTTGACGAATATAGAGGTTATTGAGTATTTAAAGCGTCACAAATGTTTACTACAAGAAAAAAAATGTGGAAATTGTTCAGCTGACTGTAAGATAGCAGTAAAAGATGGCGGCAAACTATTCTTTCAGTGCCGTAAACAGTTGCCTGCTTCAACCATGGGCAATAAAAAGAAAGTCAAGAAACAGTGCAATTTCAATGAAAGTATCAGCCAAAACACCTTTTTTGCTAATTCAAAAGAATCCATACAGGAGATTGCCAATTTTGACGTATGGGATACAGTTCGCTTAAAAGGTAAAATTAACTTTCTTAAATTGTAGCCTTTGTTTTTTTTTCTATTTGTTTACAATTCTCACTTTAAAAGGTGAAATTCAGTTTTTGGAAGACGAATTGGAATGGGCCAGGCAAACAATTATAGACTGGGAAAACTTTGTAAGGGAAGTTTATATAGATTGGTCTATCCGTAAGAGCAGTGGAAAACTTGCCGGCCACGACAAAATCGTGGAAATTGACGAATCAAAAATCCGAAGGCGGAAATATAATTGTGGTCGGGTTGTGGAGGGTCAGTGGATTTTTGGTGGATTGGAACGAGAGTCCGGTAAATTTTTCGTGATTCCGGTTGAAGACCGTAGAAAGGAAACACTCTTAAAAATAATTAAGGAAAATGTAGCTGAAGGATCCCGGATATTTGGCCAAGTTTATATTTTACAAACGATTCCCAAGACACAAGGATAGGATCCATAACATCTTCCTGGCTATTGGTCAGTTATATAATCCCGAAAAAGAAAACAACATTAATGACATTAATTTTTCTGAGGTGAGTAACGAGAAATGTGCGCCGTAGGCGAATTTTTTTTTTTAAAAAATCGAGCTTTTTTTTTAAAAAAAATTTTACTTTATTGAGTACAATAAAATATTCATCGACGGATCGCGAATTATGAACATAAAATATTAATTCATAGGAGGAAGAGGAAGTGCACGGGAAAGACGACAGTGCATTAGGCCCTTCCTTAGGGGACACCATATTAAAAAAAACCACTTCTCGGGCTTACGTGGAGTAGGCCTCGTGGGGCGTGGAAAAGAGTTCAAAGTAGATCAAATAGGTGTCAAGATTTCCTCACTTTCGCATCGAAATTCAAGCAAATGTAATATTTTTAATATATTTATTTGAAAAAACAAACAGAAATCGAAAAGCATATGTGATCAAGCATGTATTTGTATGGGCAAAAATTACAACTTTAAAATTCGTTTGAAAAGAAAATATGGATGACCCCCGCGTTTTTTCTGCATGAAAATTCTTCATAATTCGCGATCTATCGAAGGGAGTTTTTTTTGGAATTTTCGAAGTGTAGGCCGCTATACTAGACAATTACCAATAATTCATTTATTTTATAAATTCAAGGGCACACAATGACACAAATAATCAGATTTCTGGACCATGCCTTCTTTATGTATACTATATACATTAATTAACAAAAAAGAAACTTTGCCAGTCCCGACAGTAATATTGTCTGTATCTAAGAAGTGCAAAAGTGTGTAACAGCCAGAAGGAATCATCTCCGACCCAATAAAGTATATATATTCTTGATCAGCATCAAATTTTGTGGCTCACGAGCCGAGAGCTATGGCTCATGAGCCGAGAGCTATGGCAACATTAAAGTCAACATGATGGCACTCGCTAGCAGTGGCGTAGCTAGGGGGGCTTTAAGAGTTAATTTATGCTTAGTTACTCGACTTGCATATAGCTTCAAAATCTCTTCTTCCCCTCAGTAAAGAATAATCAATAGTCTTGTTTGATTCTCTTTTATTCTCGCCATTATTTGGCCAACATGTTCTTTACCAATCTACATTTAAAGCCGCCACTCGCTTGTCCTCCGCGGGGTTACATTTTGCACGTTTTTTATTCCACACGCATTTTAATTTATGTGGCACAAACGCCCCACCACCCCCTACCCACGAAGTAAGGACATATGTAAGTATGTAAGTAAGCACATAGTGAGTATCTAAGCCCACCCGCTTCCTTGTGGCTCTAATTTTATGAATTATTGCTGATTAATTGGATTGCTGGGCAAGGATGACGATGAATTACCCGGGGAGTTTCTGTAATGTATTCACTTTTTCCTTTCTGGGCAAAGAGTAAATGAGGACAGAGTCGCTTGTCAACATGGAGCGAAACTTTTGTGCGGTGTGAATAGCGGAAATTAATAAGAAAATAAATCAAATGGAAGTTGTTTTTATGCTTCCGCGTTTTAATTCTCCTATGGAAGGAAGGAACCGTTGATTTACGACAAAGGATATGTTAATGTTGGCCATAAAATGTGCAGCACAATATCAAACTAATTGTTCGACAAAATACTCAAGGCAAAGAAGGTGAAGTGACCTTAAATAATTTGAGCTCAGTTGGGCTCTTGAAAGAGTCAACGGTGAATATATTTTTATTTTTAAGAACTAGATGTGGTGTACCAGCTCTTCTGCATATTCGTTTAACTTTCAGCAGACAAAACAGCATTTCGGCAAGTTCATTGACCAAATTAAGCACAAACACCGCAATACAACTCACGTTACTCAATGAAAAATCTCTGTAGTTGTTTATACGTGACATTATAGTAATAAAATTAATAATCCTAACTTGCATTTACATGAGATTAACAATAAGTTAAACTAGACTAATTGCATTCGTTAACAAATTAATGAACATTTTGAGATCTCAAAGTCAAGGCAGTCGTTTCATATGCAAAACCATCCGCTGAATCGAATCGTGATTTTCCAAATCTGAAACAAACCTGATTTGCGTACGGTATTCACCAACCTTCTTATAGTCTCTGAGATCGACGAGTTCATACAGACAGACGGATATGGCTACATCGAATCGGCTGTTCATGCTGATCAAAAATCCCATTTTCAATGGTAACAGGGTATAAAAAAAAATTGAACAAGATTCGATGCTTCTTCGGGATTGTTGAACGCACAACCTCAACGGTCTAGAGTAATAAGAGAAATGCCAAACAGGTTCGTTCTACAAGTTGTAGTATACATTTAAAATCCTTAGCTGTTCGATTAGTAAAATGACATAATATATTATTTTGGGTCAATTTAGCCATTGCCGCCAAAAGCTCAATTCAAGAGCAATCAAGAAGATTTTGTATCATCGAGACAGGCAGTACGACATAAAACAAATGAAGGGCTTATAAAAAGCATACCATTAATTTTGAATGCTCAGACTATGTTAAATTAATGGACCGGACCGAACGTTCATTATAGGTCTGTCATTTTCAGAGAACCGGCAAAGTTCCTACAAGATATCCTTGAGAAAACAACGGAAAAAAAACACATTTGACTATTTGTTAGATGCGTGCACAAAATATCAAGTGTTGTATTAAAGCTACTTTGCTGTTTTGGTTCCGACATCCCGCGGAAAAAGTTGCGACAAGAGCCAAACGTTCGAGAATTGGGACCTCGTTCTTCATTGAATCTTCATTGAAATATTTTCTGAAGGATGAAAAAGACAAAATCATACGCAGACAGAAAAACGATACCAACCTCGAAATATTTTTAGATGAGTGAACACTTGATTTAAAATCATTTTTTCATTATTTTTTAGTCCAGTTTTGAAATGTACACTTGTTAAATATATAGATTTAAAATCATTAAATATAATTGGATTAGCAAACCATATTTTTGTAAAGTATGGAAATTTGTCATTTATTATTTTAAACATTTACTGTAAATTTAAGAAAAATGTTCCAGGTTTTTAGAAAAGGTTTCCTAAAATATCCATTTCTTTTTTAACCAACAAATTAACATAGAATGTACAAAAAAGCATTTTTATACTCTGTACCGTAGGTACACAGAGTGTTATAAGTTTGTGCAAAAGTATGTAACAGGCAGAAGGAAGCATCTCCGACCCCATAAAGTATATATATTCTTGATCAGCATCAACAGCCGAGTCAATATTGCCATGTCCGTCTGTCCATCCGTCTGTCTGTCTGTCTGTCTATCACATCTCAGAGATGGTAAGAGATAGAGGTTTGACGTGTATGGGACATATGCTTCTTATGTCTGCAGGCAGATCAAGTTTATTTTAAATTTTGGCCACGCCCCTTCCCGCCCCCGAAATTTAGAAAAAACGTCATATCTCCCACAGTTTTTAAGATAGATGGTTCGTTCCTTCTGGACATATTTAGTTATTAGGATAACTTATCGATCAGCCAAAGAAATGAAGAAGATCGGATGAACCGTTTTTGAGTTATGATCAAAAGACAAATTTTCTTGGTACAGAGTATGTTATAGTCGGGCTTGACCGACTTTCTTTCTTGTTTTTATCTCCAGTTTTTTGCTGTCTAACTAATAAGATCTCCTGGATCTCCACTTACTTATTGGCGGATTGCCTTCTTATGATCAGCTCGGCTTTTTTGAACAATCGCTGGATAACCTTTTACCAAACCAAAATAGTTTGGCTAACCCACCAAGGAGAACTCAACTGAGTTGACCAAATTTCACTACAATATATTTAACGAACACATAAGTTTCTTTCTCTTTGGTGTGTGTGTGTGTGTGTATGTTTCCAATTTGTGATGCGGTTTTAAGCGCATGTAAATTCTTTGCTTTTAAAATTCAGTTTGAGAAAAAATCCAGCCGATAAACACAGCCATTAAAATAAAAGAGAAGCCTGAATTAATTAAACGAGCAATCCTTGCAAAATGCTTTATTTGCATTAAAAATTGTTTGAAATGTTTTAATTGACTTTGTTTTTATACCCGATGCTCGTACCCTTTACAGGGTATTCTAAAGGAAAACTCAAGGAAATGTAGGTATGGCGAGTACAAAGTATGAATTGAGCTTCCAACTCAAGATTATATTGTTGTACCATATTCTTATGATAAGTGTTTAAAAATATATGTCAAAGGAGGAAGACAGCAATTCGCATTCTTTTAAGGAAGTAGTTTTTTAATCAGCGTAAGCAGACCAGTCGATATGTATGGGGTGCGCCAGATTCCGCGAGATTTTAAACTCTATAGCAAAGGTACAGAGTATTTTGAGTTTTTGCAAAAATATGTAACAGCCAGATGGAAGCATCTCCGACGACATAAAGTATGTATATTTTTAATCAGCACCAGGCCGACAAAAACCCTCTAACTGAACCCTCCACGAGGGTGTCGGCTGGGCAATGGACACTGTATGCACCTCGGCTTAAAGCGGGTAATACATAGTGTCTCTTGCTCGTCTTACACCTAGGAAATGTAGTGTCCAGCTAAGGTGATGGCCAACACTACCACAACAGCACAATGTTGGGTGGAGCTGAGCCAAAGCCATGGTTAGAGGTGCCTGGCAGCAGGCATAAAATGCTATGGGGTGGTTCCCACGAACAAAAATTAACCACTATGGGTACATTAATAATGGAACACACAAAGAACCCAACTCGGGCTGGGATATCAGCCCAAACGTTGGTGGTAGGCGTGAGTGCTACCACCGGCGGGCACGGTGGGGAGAGATCCCCACTTCGTGTCGCCAGCGGTCACACCTCTGTCGTGGTTGGAGCAGGCCAGGACAGTTGTACAGCTACTGCCGATACGACAAGGACCAAAGTGTGGCGCGGTACTGCAGTCGATACAGACTCGGACTGTGAATCGCATGGAGGTTCAACTAATACAGAGGCGGAAGAAAAGCTGCTGCTATCTCCAGTTCGGGCGGGGTCTAGTACCAAAAACAAGTAAAAACCCACACGAACAAAGGAGGGCATGCGAGCGAAAGCCCAGTATAAAGCGGCTCTCAAAATCAAGGCGAGACTGAACGGAAGCGGTGAGCTCACCCTAGAGGAGAGAAACAAGCTTGCGTGGGCCGAGCCAAAGATTAAGGAGGGTCGAAAACACTTCGCGGAGAAACCGGCGATGCAAGCCACCTCCGCCAAATACGCCAATAAAATGGAGGAGTGCTTGGCCAACAAGCGGCAGCGCTCAACTGAGCAAGCGAAGGCGAAGGCCCCTGCCAGTAAAAAGCCCCGCCAAAGACCGCAGAACCAGGCACAACCCCTCCCCAAAAAGACAAGTCAGCCCAAGGAATCAGCTAGCGACGTAGCAAAACGGCATCTCACCGTAGCTATCGTCGACAAAAGCGACCCCAACGGCAAGATGACGCCCGAACAGTGAAAGCAAGTAGAGGAGAAGCTGTTCGAGGAAATTTTTAAAAGGATGGAAGACCCAGCAGCGCAACCTGTAGCGTTTGACGGAGCAGGCTGGCTGTATGGAGTCAAAATCCTAAGATGCAAGGACGACCCCACCCTTAAGTGGGTCTCAAGCGTCGTTGCAGACATGGGAAGCCTGTGGGAGAGTGCCCAGCTGGAGGTTGTGGAAAGAACCTGCATTCCGTCCGTTCCGAAGGCGAAAGTACTCTTTCCACGGGTCACACCAAAGGAGCAGGCGCTGAAACTTCTACAGTGGCAGAATCCTGATGTGCCAACTGGAGACTGGAAGGTACTACATGTTGCAAAGCCCGACAAAAACGGGCAGCACATGGTCCTCCAGATCAACAAGGAAGCCGAGGATCTGCTCTACCCAAGATTCGGGGTGATGGCATGGGGAGTAGAAAGCGTGCACCTACGTCTCAAGAAACGCCACCCCGAGGACACTAATGAGCACACACTGGAGGCTGGAGAGGTGGAGAACGACCTCGGCATCGACATGATGGTCGAAAAAGCCAGCAGCCTCGATATTACGGGGGCAGTACAGTCTGCTGAAGAAGACGAGGATGGCGACACAACCTTGCAGGCTGACCCATCGGGACCGGAGGATGCGGACACCAGTCATGCAGTTGAAGGTCCTCCAGGTCAACTTGCATAAGAGCTTCTAACCTTGGAGGAACCAACCTCAGCCAACGTCCTAGACTTAACCATGACCCTAGGGAACAGTACTCAGGCGTCAGAATGGAGAGTTCTTGATAAACCCTCCTTCTCCGATCACAAGTACATCCAGTTCAAGATACAATTTGACTATTGTCAAACTAGAAACGTCTATAGGAACCCCCGGAATACCGACTGGGTGAAGTACCTTAAGACAGTGGAATCAAAACTGCCGACGTCAACGCCTATCTGCTCGGTGGAAAATATTGAGAAGTCCGTGAAGACGCTCACTGTCATTCTCATCGAAGCATACAAAACCTCGTGTAGGCTCACAGTTACAAAAAGGAGAACCAGACCCCCCTGGTGGACCCCAGAACTGAAAGAGCAGAGGAAGGACGTCCAGGAATGCTTCTAACTCGCCAAACAAGAGGATGAAGTGATCATCTGGGAGGAGTACAAGATAAGACTTCGCTTATTCAAAAAAGAAGTAGCCAGCCAGACTCAGGAAGCTGCTTTCAAAGCAGCCACCTATGCAGAGTCAACTAAAAACAGACGAAGGTCACTGGACAGAAAGCAGCGAGGAAGCTACATGCGCTCTTCTCGATGCGCACTTCCCGGGCTGCACTATAGTCACCGAGCCAGATACGCTTCAGGACTTAAACACTCAACAAACTAACATCCCAACCAACTTAGTCACTCCAGGAAAAATCCGATGGGCGATCGACTCGTTCGCGAGCTACAAGTCCGCCGGTCTGGATGGCATAATTCCCGCCATGCTAAAAACGACTAAAGGTTTAGTCGTACCATGGCTACAGTCCATTTTTGAAGCCTGCCTGGGGTGGGGCTATGTACCTGTGGCCTGGAGGACAGCACGTGTTGTGTTCCTACCCAAAGCGGGGAAATGCAGTCACGTGCAGCCAAAAGACTACAGGCCCATTAGCCTCACTTCATTCCTGCTTAAAACAATGGAAAAATTACTTGATCTCCACATAAGAGAAGGCATGAACCTGACCTTGGAGAACAACCAACACGCATACACGAAAGGGAAATCGGTGGAAACAGCGCTACACTCCCTAGTAGCCTAGTAGAGCTGTATCAATACATAAGGCTTTGAACTCGTGGATATACAACCTGCTGAGCTGCAGAAGAGTACAAGCAGAGTGGGGTACCACAACCATGACGAAGGAGACACACGTCGGCACGCCTCAAGGCGGAGTACTGTCACCCCTTCTATGGAACCTTGTGGTTAACGAACTGCTAACAAAATTTCGCAGGAAAGCACCCAAGATAACTGCATATGCCGACGACATATGCACAATTATCATCGGAAAATGTCCATCGACTCTCAGCTCAATCATGGACTCTACACTCAAAGAGATACTAAAATGGGCCACAGAAGCCGGACTTAGTATTAATGCGGAGAAGACGGACCTCATTCTCTTTACCAAGAGATACAAGGTACCGCCATGGACTCCACCAAAGATAAATGGAATAACACTAACACCAAAGAATAACGTCAAATACCTTGGAGCAGTAATCGATAGTAAACTGTCATGGAAGGCGAATGTGGAAGAAAGAGTGAAGAAGGCGACCAACGCACTATATGCATCCCAGAAGATGCTGAGTAGCACTTGGTCTGATGCACCAAGTCTGATGCACTGGCTTTTCATTTCAGTAATACGACCGATACTGCTACACGGCATACTGGTATGGTGGCAGGCCACGGAGAAAACCACATACCTAAAGCTGATGGAGAAGACCCAGCGACAGGCACTGGTCTGTATTACGGGGGCGCTGAGGTCCACTCCAACCAAAGCATTAGAACACATCTTAGGTGTCAACCCTCTGGACATCCAAGCACGCCTTCTGGCACAAAAGACCGCCCAACGTCTATGTGCGACAGGCACCATGGCGCTACAAAGCTATGGACACAGCATAGTTGGTAGAGAGATCAATAGTAGCACGGACTACATTATCCCAAAGATCAACCCAATATGCACATCTGCACTATTAGGACCAGAAGACTGGCGTACAGGACTGGCCCAAGAAGCAACACACCTCTTTACAGACGGCTCAAAGATGGACCTAGGAGTCGGAGCCGCCGTATACTGTGCAGAGCCAGAAATAAAGCTCTCATACAAACTGCCAAACCACTGCACCATATTCCAGGCGGAAGTCTTCGCAATAAGGAAAGCAGCGGAGTTGGCGGAAATTCACGCTCCATACAACCAAATAAATATCTACGTGGACAGCCAAGCGGCAATCAAGGCAATGCAAGGACACTCCATCAACTCCAGAAATGTCCTTGCGAGCAGGGAAGCGCTAGATTCCCTCAGCATCTCCAGAAAGGTGCAAATCTACTGGATTCCCAGCCACCGGGGCATCGACGGAAACGAGATGGCAGACAGTCTTGCAAAAGCCGGAGTCGTACTCGGCCAAGAAGAAACACTAAACATACCTATCTCCATACAGACGCTTCATAGCAAGATGGAAGAGATAGCAGAGAAAGACGCGGAGGTAAGGTGGGAAAACACCAGCGGATGCAGAATCTCTAAAATTATGTGCAAGACAAGAGACAAAAAACTTACGCACTATCTGCTACAGCTCCAGAGAAGAGACTGTAGACTGCTCATTGGCATACTAACGGGACACTGCCTAGCAGCCGCTCATGCGATAAAGCTAGGCATAACAACAGAGGACACCTGCAGGAAATGTATGGAACCTGGAGTCGCAGAAACTCTAGAACACCTACTTTGCAGCTGCCCAGCAATTGCCACAACAAGATTACAAATTTTGCACACCCCACGGTTCTCTTCTTTGGAGGAAGCGGCCAAGAGACCCCCAAAACAGTTATTGGCATTTGCCAAAACGACAAGAATCCTCCTGGACTTCTAAGACAAACGTACCCAAATAATCACCCGGCCTCATTAAGGACCCTAAGGTCTATGTGTGACCCCATCTGGGGTCAGCCGGAACTACCTACCTACCTTTGATCAGCACCAACAGCCGATTCCATTCCGTCTGTCCGTTTAAACAAACAGATCTCAGAGATGGTAAGAGATAGAGGTTCTTGCAGGCAGATTGCAGTTGTCATATTCCTGTTCAAAGTTGGACAAAAATTCAAAACATAGGCCAATGTTTCACATGATTTTTATACTCTGTACCGTAGGTACATAGAGTATTATAAGTTTGTGCAAAAGTATGTAACAGGCAGAAGGAAGTATCGCCGACCCCATAAAGTATATATATTCTTGATCAGCATCAACAGCCGAGTCGATATAGCCATGCCCGTCTGTCCGTCCGTCCGTCTGTCCGTCCGTCTGTCTGTCCGTATGAACGCACAGATCTCAGAGATGGTAAGAGATAGAGGTTTGACATGTATGGGACATATGCTTCTTATGTCTGCAGGCAGATCAAGTTTATTTTCAATTTTGGCCACGCCCCCTCCCGCCCCCGCAATTTAGAAAAAACGTCATATCTCCCACAGTTTTGAAGATAGATGGCTTGTTCCTTCTGGACATATTTAGTTATTAGGATAACTTATCGATCTGCCAAAGGAATAAAGAAGATCGGATGAACGGTTTTCGAGTTATGATCAAAAGACAAATTTTCTTGGTACAGAGTATGTTAAAGTCGGGCTTGACCGACTTTCTTTCTTGTTTTCTTGGTACAGAGTATGTTATAGTCGGGCTTGACCGACTGTCTTTCTTGTTTAATGACCAAAACGAAAAAATTGGATTTTGAAAAAAATTTTATTATATGCGAATGAACCAATTGGAAATGTTTTAGCATGATTTTGGCGGTGAGAGACCGGGATGCCATTTGGGATTTATGTAGGAATCCGCGAAGAGCCAAGAGAGCCACGAGAGCAAGCAACTGAGAGAGCGACACGAAGTGGTCGTCGTTATTGAAGTTTAGAGGGTAGTTTGCGGTGAGAGAGTCAGTCGGTGCCGAAATCTCGCAAGCTACACACGCATATCGTTTTAGAAATAACTCATTAAAGTTTACATACACACACACACACCATTTGTCTAAGTTAAGTTATCCATACATAATAAATAAATAATCATCATAATATAATCAACGTACTCTCTGGACTTATTTGCAACACGGCGGAAAACCAGGAGCTACAAAAATGGGGGCTCAACCGGGATTAAACTAACTAACTTGGCAAAACTGTATAAACTGTGTTGTGTAAAAAAATAGCGTTAAATGTGTGGAATAGTGGATTGTTTAAAAATCGTCAATTTGCATTAACATTTGGAGCAGTAAAGCAAAAGACAAGAAGTGTTAATGGCAAACAATTGAGTGTGAAAGAGACAGAACTATTGTGCATCGAATAGAAGTTTCTGGAAATCTTAAGCAATTGTGAAATTATAAAATCGAACGGTAAAAGAGGAAGCGAGAAACCGACTCAGCGGCAGCAGAAACGACGAAAGCAAAAAGAAACGACGCTAGCAGCGAACGAAATACGAGAGCGAGAGAGCGGATTCTGTTTTGAGAGAGACACAGAGAGCGACTAGGTGGGATACAGACAGCGTAAGCAAGAGGCTGGTACGTTGTGCTGTGACGAGCTGACCAAGGCAAGGAACGTGTGGCAGAAACGGATGCAGAGAGATCGCTTGTATTGGGAGCTGGAAGGCGTTAAGGCTGAAGCAAGTACAGTCAGCGGGTTGCAGAACGATCGTATGCGGGAAGTTTGAGCGAGAGCACCAGGCGAAGTGCTGATGGCCAGATTGGTGACGACAACGAGAGGCAGTGCTAATAGTTGGCGTAAGCCGGTGGTGAGTGGCAGAATATTGGAAGGCGCATTGGATTCGTGATCAACACGAGTGGCGACGAAGCTGGAGAGAGCAGACAGCAAGTAGCATAGTGTTAAGTTTACAATTAACATTTGGATTTAGCGGTGAACAGTGGCAGTGCACTGATATGTTAACAGACGGAGCTACGTAACATTTGAGTTTACAGTTTGAGAAGCTGATCATTTAAAACTTTGACATTCAAGTTTTAAGTTATTGAGTGTGGCCAGTTGGGCAAAGTTTTAGAAGCACTGAAGTCTTACTGTTTTGTATTTTCAATTGAACCCTTTGTTTCGACACATTGTACAATAATTTTAAAAAATGAATAGAGACGAGATTTTGGCACTGTTAGTGGCAGATTTGCGCGCTAAGTTACTCGAACTTCAGCTGGACACGCGTGGAAGAAAAGCAGATTTGCAGAATAGGTTGCTTGCTCACTATGGTCTCGAGGAAGGTAACGATGAGGAAAATGACGAGGACGAAGGCTCATTTGCAACAGGACCATCTGTGTCACAGCAAGTTAGAAACAGGGAAGCAATAGACAGTTTGACAGGAACAGATAACAGACAAAGAGAAGCTCCAGTTATGAATAGATCGTGGTTCACTTTAAAGGATGTCGAGGAAGTGTTTCACAGTTCTCCGGTTCAAATGTCCCAGACATTAATCAGTGGATTGTCGAACTTGAAGAGTGTGCACTTACTGTAGAGTGGAACCAGTTACAGCTGTTTATTTACGCAAAGCAATTACTTAGTGGGGCGGCAAAGTTATTTATACGCAGTCAGCGCGATATCCGGGATTGGAACTCATTGAAGGTGTCATTGATAGAGGAGTTTGGTGTTAGGGTTTCATCAGCGGAGATACATCGTAGACTCGGTAAGCGACAACAAAAGAAGAGTGAAACGTTGCAGGAATACCTCTACGCTCTGATGGAAATCGCAAAGCCCATTGATTTAGAAGACGAAAGTTTGATGGAATAATTCGTGAACGGCATTCCAGACCCTCGCACTAATAAAGCGTTGCTTTATCAAGCCAGAAACATGAGGCAGCTTAAGTTACAAATCGAGGCTTATCAGAAGATGCGTGGTCCGCCAAGGCCACCAATCAAATATAATTCGCATTTCGGTGGCAGTAAAAGTGAATCCGATAAAGTGGCTGACGTCAGTAAGAAATGTTTTAAGTGTGGAGAAGGGTCACATTTGAGAAAGGACTGCCCGAAAAATGATTTTAAATGTTTTAGATGCAATCAGCCAGGTCATAGAGCAGCCCAGTGCAAAGTTGAAATGCAGGTGAAGAAGGAAAATACAGCAAATACGGTACGCGAGGAAAATGGAACAAAACCATCAAGTACGTTCACTTCTTCCGGACTAGAGCTGAAAACCATAGTGCATTCAAGAATTAGTTTCCAAGGACTAGTTGACACAGGAGCAGAGCTATGTTTGTTGCGTCGTAAAGTTTTTCTTAAGTTGGAGGTCGACCATTTGACAGGAAAACAAAAATGCTTAACTGGAATTGGAGAGAGTCAAATTGTTACTTTTGGGGGGATAACAATTCCTGTACAGATCGACGGCATCGAAATTAATATTGAATTTCATGTTATAGCGGATGAGGACATGGATTTTGATGCGATATTAGGCAGAACCATTTTGGAAAACGTCGACATGAGAGTGACAAAAGGTGGGACTGAGTTTGTGCGCAGAATGGGGAACAAAGATTGTCAAGAAGAGCTAGGTTCGTGCTCGGAATTACTGAAAGAGTTTGGAAGCTTGTGTATGCTGAGCACAGAACAGCGTAAAGATACTGTGGAGGTAGTTTTGTCACATTTGTCTAGTTCGCAGGCGTGTAAAGTAGAACGTTTGATTGCTGATTACACTCCGAGTAGAAATGTCAAGTCTCCAGTAGAAATGAAAATAGTGTTGACAGATGAGATACCAGTTTATCAGCATCCAAGACGTTTGGCGCCCAGTGAGCAGAAAATAGTAGATGACCAAATTCACGAGTGGCTAGACGAAAAGATAATAAAGCCCAGTACTTCAGAATATGCTGCACCTGTTGTTTTGGTGCCGAAGAAGCATGAAGAAAAACGTCTTTGCTGCGACTATAGGAAGATGAATAAAAAAATAGTTCGCGATAATTTTCCGATGGTGCAAATGGATAGCGTTATAGAAAAGCTGGTGGGGGCGATGATATTTACTACGCTTGATTTGAAAAACGGATATTTCCATGTACCGGTCGAGGCTCAGTCGCAGAAGTATACTTCTTTTGTAACGCAGAATGGGCAGTTTGAATTTTTATATGTGCCATTTGGTATATCAAACTCGCCCGCAGTTTTCACTCGTTTCATAATGTCAGTGATGCGTGAATTAATTAAAAATGGTGACGCTGTGGTATACATGGACGACATTATTATTCCAAGTATAAATGTCGAAGAAGGTTTGAAAAAATTGGAAAGAGTGCTAGAGGTGGCAGCTCAAAATGGTCTGCGGATTAATTGGAAAAAATGTCAGATCTTGCAGAAGAAGGTAAACTTTTTGGGGTATATTGTTGAAAACGGAACGATTAGGCCTAGTGAGGAGAAAACCAGGGCTGTTGCTAATTTTCCAATACCTAACGACAAAAAGGCGGTGCAACGTTTTCTTGGTCTAACTTCGTATTTCAGAAAGTTTATTGAGGGATATGCAGTAATTGCCAAACCATTGTCCGATATGTTGCGGAAAAATTCGAAATTTGAGTTCAAGGAGCTACAGCAGATAGCGTTCGAACAGTTGAAGACTGCATTGACCAGTAAGCCAGTTCTAAGGTTGTACAATCCGAAATTAATGACGGAAATTCACACAGATGCATCTATGTTTGGGTTTGGAGCTGTATTGCTACAAAGGGATCCAGAAGATTGCTTGTTACATCCAGTTATGTATATGAGTCGCAAAACCAAGCCTTGCGAGGAGAAGTATCACTCATACGAGCTCGAAGTGCTTGCAGTCATAGGAGCTTTGACAAAATGGCGTGTGTATGTCTTGGGGACAAAGTTTAAAATCATAACTGATTGCAAAGCGTTCGCTATGACGATGAAGAAGAAAGAGGTACCGTTGCGAGTTGCAAGATGGGCAATGTTTTTGCAGGACTTTCAGTTTGAGATAGAACATCGGTCAGGGTCTAAGATGAGACACGTCGATGCATTGAGCCGAGTTTCGTGTTTTGTTTTGACAGAGAGCGTCATCCATAGGTTGAAAGAAGCGCAAATGGCCGATGATTGGACAAAAGCTATACGAAGTCTGGTAGAAGACAAAGGGTATGAAAATTATTACATATCAAACCAAGTTTTGTTCAAAGACCCAGATCGGGAACTGGTTGTTGTGCCTAGTCAAATGGAGACCGAAATTATACAAATTGCACACAAACAGGGTCATTTTTCGTGTAAGAAAACTCAAGACTTAGTCGAGAAATCGTACTTTATCCCAAAGTTAAAGGACAAAGTAGCTAGAGTCGTGGCAAGTTGTATAGAGTGCATTTTGGTTAATGCGAAGGCTGGCAAGCATGAGGGGTATCTAATGCCGATTGATAAGGGCGATAAGCCGTTAGTGACGTATCATATCGATCATGTGGGCCCGATGGAGATTACTAAGAAGCGTTACAACCACATTCTAGTAATCGTGGACGGATTTTCGAAATACGTATGGTTATATCCAACCCGTAGTACTGGAGCTGAAGAGGTTATTAGCTGTTTGGAAAGGCAGGCTATAAATTTTGGTAATCCATGCCGAATTGTGTCCGACAGAGGCGCAGCTTTTACAGCCAATTCGTTCAGAGAGTATTGTGAGAACGAGAATATACAGCATTTGATGATCACGACAGGAGTACCCCGTGGCAATGGACAAGTTGAGCGAATGCATAAGATTGTAGTTCCAATGTTGTCCAAATTGAGCTTAGAAAGTCCAGGTTCTTGGTACAGGCACGTGGGCAAAGTGCAGCAAATGATCAACAATGTCGAGCCGAGGAGTACAAAGATTGCACCATTTAAGATCTTAACCGGTGTTGATATGCGTTGTCAGGATGTTTCTGACCTGAAAGAGCTGTTACATCAAGCATTTGTTGACGAACTGGATGAAGAACGTGAGCAAATGCGCAGAGAGGCAAGAGAAAATATAAAAGCTTTGCAAGAGGAGAATCGAAAATCGTTTGACTGGAAAAGAAAGGTAGAGAAACGGTACAAGATAAATGATTTAGTAGCGATTAAGCGTACCCAATATGGAGTGGGGCTTAAGCTTAAGGGAAAATATCTTGGGCCTTATAAAGTGGTGAAGATACACAAGCATGGCAGGTATGATGTAGAGAAAGTAGGAGATACAGAAGGACCTAATAAGACATCTACCGTGGCAGAGTATATGAAGGAGTTCGGGACGAATCCTGCGTCAGGAGGGCCGAATGTAGGAATCCGCGAAGAGCCAAGAGAGCCACGAGAGCAAGCAACTGAGAGAGCGACACGAAGTGGCCGTCGTTATTGAAGTTTAGAGGGTAGTTTGCGGTGAGAGAGTCAGTCGGTGCCGAAATCTCGCAAGCTACACACGCATATCGTTTTAGAAATAACTCATTAAAGTTTACATACACACACACACACCATTTGTCTAAGTTAAGTTATCCATACATAATAAATAAATAATCATCATAATATAATCAACGTACTCTCTGGACTTATTTGCAACACGGCGGAAAGCCAGGAGCTACATTTATACCACCCCAAGTGTTCGGACTTAAATTTTGTTAACAAGGCTTGGAGTGAAATGTCCGAGCTTGTTCAAAAAGAAGGTATGTAACATATGTGAATGACTAACACTTTGGACAAATTGCCTAAAATGTTCTCCCATTCATTGCCGCACTTGGTTTGGGGAGAGCTATCGATACCATGGCAGAAGCGCCAGCGCAATTAATAAATTTAAGTTCAAGCAATTTTAAAATCACCTTACAGCTTTCCAAGTCGCATGAGGTACCACCACATATATGGGGCGACCTTGTGAACCTCCAACTGATTCATGGCAGATACTCAAACTGAGAAGGTTATCACAATAAAATTTGATAAAAGTGTCGATTTTATATGCTAATTCATTAATTACTTCTTGTACATTTTGTTTGAGACTCGATTTTGTTTTCAATTTGTTCGATGTTGTCCGAAAAAAAGTGCTGCAAGTTATTTATTTTCAATTTAGTTTCACCAAGTTGGCTGTGTTTGCAATCTACACAATCTATCTATCTATTTTATATGAAGTTTGACATAAAAATTTATTTTCGTTCGTTCTTTAAATCAGCCTTTAACACATACTTTCAGCCAAAAAAAATTTGGAAAATAATTTTGGATAGTATACACAACCCTTAAACCACTTGTGGATTTTCGGAGACTCATTTGGAAAACTCTGTTCACATTTTAGAGCGCAAGGAGCTATCAAGTGCCATTGACGCAATGTGCTCCTAAAACTCATGGCGATTAGATTGCCTTTTAGATATTTCAGGCTACCAACATTCTGTGTGAACAATTTCATCCAAGCAAACATGGAACAATTACACAAAGTAACAAATTTTCTCATTTATAATGTTAGTAAGATTCCTTTTTATTGCTTTAGGTTTGCCAAAGACGCACACTAATTCCACAATTTACCATACGAAAACTCAGCAGATACTTAAATTTTAATTCTGATGTTTTCATTTCCAACAAATTGAACCAAAAGGAAGAGCATCTACTCCCCTCGTTGCATTTGAGTGATGCTGTAAATCATAAAGAAAAACTCTCGTAAAAGTAATAATGCGATTAAGCCTGCTTAAGCGACCCAAAGCGTACTTAACAAACTGAGACTGAGACATGGACAGACGCACGGATAGACAGACTGACAAGGTCTGAGTGGGAGTGGTAGAGGATGGTTGATGGAAAGTTACGTGAACTTTTAGCACAAAACAAAAGCAAACAATAATAAAAAAAAGGGCTTACGGTATGGCAAAAGATCAAGTTGACTGGCGACAAATAAAAGATTAAAGTCGAAATAATTAATTGTTGGCGTTGCTGCCTCTGGAAAAGGATAGAAATACACAACAACAACTCTATTTTGGAAAACAATGTTCATAGCAAGAAGATTGCATCATGAAAACTTGAAGCGATTCATCGCAACGCAATGAGGGGTCTTACTTAATTAGTCTGACTAACAAGAAGGTAAGCAATTTGGAGAAATATTTACATAATCAGCGACAGCGACTCTACGCCAGATTAAGGTCCGATAGTTTTGGAACAGGGAAAAAATACCTGGTTCAGCTTTGCAGCTTGCACGTTCTCTTTTAACTCTTCTACTCTGTAATTTTTATTGATTACGAAAGAGCTGGCTCCGTCAATGTGGATTCCAGCTGTAGCCTCTATCACACGCTGATCTCTTTAAAGGGCTAAATAAAGGAAAGCAAACCACTTAAGGGGGGGTAAGCTATTTAAATTTTTTTTCGCATTTTAAAATTTTTTTTTTAAATGAATGCCTAAAATGTTAAGAATATTGTGTCAAAATTTCAAGTCGATTGGAGCAAAATTGACGAAGTTACGAGTATTTTTATAACTGTCGCATTTCAGGTACCGTTCAAATTTTTTAGTGTTCAAAACTTTAAAGCGTTTTTCCCACAACTCACTTTTTCAAAGTCGGTGCCCCTCATAACATAAAAACTACTGAACCGATCATTTTGAAATTTTGAACACTATTTCTGAACATAATTTACAAGGTAACGCTGTCGAGTTTTTTTCACTTCAAAATTTTCCAAAAAAGTGATAACTAACGAATAAACTTTGGTTTTTTGAATTCGGATGATCCAGCACCAAGTTATGAGGGGCACCGCAATTCACCTTTTTTCCGAGAGACTTCCGAATATTGGCTGCCATTGCCGTGTTTTTTAATATTTCTTCGTGAAAATTTAATACAACATTCTTTAAATGTCATAATTGAATGTGCTTTTAGTTTTAATAAAGAGATTTTAACTGTGTCGTCACAAAAAATTCACAAAAAAGCTTTTAAAGTTGGCAAATTTCCAACTTGAACTTACAAGCAGAGCTCTAAAATGCAAGCGTTAAGCTCGAATGTAAAATATAGGTCCGATTCCTAAAACTAACTTGGCAACGAGATTTAAGTCGCCACCTTCATAGAGCTGGCGTCAACTTTAAAGGAAGAAATAACTTGTTTATTAAATATCCCGTTGCGGGATCGAACCCACGGAGCTCTTGCATACCAGGCTCACACACTACCCAGTGCACCACAACGTCTTAGTACTAGTGGGACACCATAGACAATTTAAGATCGGTTTTATTCAAGTGGATTTTTAAAAACATTTGAAAATTATATTTTGAATCTTTTTATAAGTAATCTAGAATGAAGAGGTTTCAATATGTTGAAGCGGAAATGTGTCTTAGTGGTCGTCAATTGGAGCTTTGGAGCTTGGTTTTAGTATTTTCTTTTTGGATCCAAGCATTGTCGTTCTTACCGTACTTTGATATCAAGCCCGATCTTGTTGATATTTTCAGGCAGTCTTTTTGTCCCACGCAGAAACATCTTTCCTTCATAAAATTCCATTTCCATCATAAAATTTCATCAATTTGAGTATGTTGCAATGTCCTTTTTTGGGTTGAACAGACTTACGTCAAGTGGCTGTGTAATTTCAAATGACTCATTTGTAAAGTTTTTGTTTAAATTTGTGATAACTCGAAATACGTTCTGAAAACACACTAAAAAGAAAACTAGATGGCCGATGTTTGCTCAGAAATACGCGAATAATATCGGCACCATCTAAACAACACTTGACTTACGAAGAGTAAATGGACTAAAATAATAAGTTCTAAGAAAAAACAAAGAAAGAAAGTCGGTCAAGCCCGATTATAACATACTCTGTACCAACGAAATTATACGGACAGACATGGCTATATCGACTCGGCTGTTGCTGCTGATCAAGAATATATATTCTTTATGGGGTCGGAGATGCTTTCTTCTGGCTGTCGCATGCTTTTGCATAAGCCTTTTAGACTCTGTGTACCTCCGATACAAAGTATAAAAATAGCTTAGAGTAATACTGCAAAGTCAATGGTGGCTAAAGTATACATATCCGAAAATATGTCGCGATACATTTCTGTAACCATTGATTAGAATATACTTGAATTTTTGAATTTTCGTCGCTATCGGAACTAAAAACTTTATTGATAATCAGATAGTCCATTCACGAATTTTTTTAAGTTAAATGAGCAAAATGAGCACTTAACAGTTTTTGGCTTTTATCTCTAGATTTTCGGGGGTCCCTAGTGAAAACAAAGGACATGAGGAAGGACCATACACTACAGCGTCCGCTAGGCCATTTCCCACTGTAGCGCTGTAAGATTAATTTGAAATTCACAAGGCCCTCTTTTCTTGTCATTTTTTGATTACACCGTGTTAGAGCGAAAATATACTTTCGAAATGACCGTGTGATTTTCTTTTAAGTTTTATTATAATACCCCTTTTAATTCACCGTAGAACAGACATTGTTTCTATGAATATGGTTACCGTCTGACGAAGTTTTTTGCGTATTATTATACCCATTATACTAAAGATGAAAAAGTGCCTAGACAATTACCAATCATAAATGTATGTTATGTTAGGGCATTAGGGTATTTGTAATATTTGCTTTTAAGACCATTTCTTTTATCAAACACTTCGCCTGACAGTTTGTTACATTTTGCCGTGTTTGTCATAGTGGCGAATGGAAACAGTCATTTCTACAGGTGCCGAAGATGGAGGTGGTGTGTTGAATTCAATAAAATCTGTTTTATGTTTGGATAGCTGCGAAGTGTTGTAATGTCTTGGTTATCGTCACTATTCTTGTTTTTGCCAAACAATTTTTGGGATAGTTTTTTATCGTCTTCATCATCACTATTGAAATTGAAAACACTTGATGGCGGTGGTTTCGTCGGATTACCCAAGCGAACAATTTCAGGCAATTTTTTTTTGTAATAAAGTCCTTAATTATACTTGGTAATCATTTCGTCAATGCGTGGGAGTCACGAGTCTTTGAGTCTGCTTTGAATCTGGAATCTGGAATTTAGGCTTCTAGCGAAGTTTTTTAATAGGGAAGAACAATATTCTAAACTTAGATTTTTCAATTTCTGCTGCTTTCTCCTTAAGGCCAATAGGCATGACCAAAAGGATCCCATAAAACATATCACTTTTGCCAGTTGAGTTCCACCAAAGACTTATAGATGTTATAGATGACGCATGTGAAACAAAAAACATTTGTTTCTGGTAGCTGACATTGGCTACCAATTTTTGATACCCTTGCAGAGGGTATATTGAAATTGTCCAGATGTTTGTAACGCACAGAAGGAAGCATTTCCGACCACATAAAGTATATATATTCTTGAGCAACATGACGAGCTGAGTCGATATAGCCATGTCCGTCTGTCCGCTGTCCGTCTGTTTCCATGCTATCTCCTCCGTCAGTTTTAAAGCTATCGCTACCAAACTTTGCACGAAGTCTTCTGGACCAAATACGCTGCACATTTGTCGGAACCGGCCGGATCGAATGACTATAGCATATAGCTGCCATAGGAACGATCGGTCGAAAAACTAGTTCTAGTGGGAAAAACTTTTTTGTTTTTAATGCAAACGTCTCCAAACTCGTTTTTAATGCTTCTCCATAATTCTGCCAAATTTGGTCGAAATCGGACATCTACATGGTATAGCTGTCATACAAAAGTAGAGCCAGAAAAGTAGTCTTATTGGGAAAACTTGTTTGTTATCAGTGGACATGTCCTTTAGTTAGAAAACGTGCTGCAAGGGTATACAAACTTCGGCCGAGCCGAAGTTAACTTTCCTCTATTTTTATTTATTTAAAATATGTTCGAGGTCAATGTAAAATTGAGAGCGAACCGTGTTAAAAGAGATTGTTGAGATTTTTTATATAATATACTAGCTTTATTTACCAGAGGCTTCGCTCGCTTTGCATCAATTTGTTACTAATTTGTCATGCTGGTAATATTTTATAGTGTGATGCTTTCAAAATGTTCATGGAGCTGATCAAATGAAGATCAAAAGAGTTGCATACAACAACTTTGCGCATATTTTTATACTCTGTAACAGGCAGAAGGAAGCATCTCCGACCCCATAAAGTATATATATTCTTGATCAGCATCAACAGCCGAGTCGATATAGCCATGTCCGTCTGTCCGTCTGTCCGTCCGTCCATCTGTCTGTCTGTCTGTCCGTATGAACGCACAGATCTCAGAGATGGTAAGAGATAGAGGTTTGACATGTATGGGACATATGCTTCTTATGACTGCAGGCAGATCAAGTTTATCTTCAATTTTGGCCACGCCCCCTCCCGCCCTCGCAATTTAGAAAAAACGTCATATCACAGTTTTGATAGATAGATGGCTTGTTCCTTTTGGACATATTTAGTTATTAGGATAACTTATCGATCCGCCAAAGGAATGAAGAAGATCGGATGAACGGTTTTCGAGTTATGATCAAAAGACAAATTTTCTTGGTACAGAGTTGTTTAACTTTGTGGGTTGTATTTAAAAATGTTTAAAGTCACGTATTCCGTACTTTTTTTTGAATGTAGCTCATAATATACGTTTGGAGCTAATCGCTGGAAACTAAACATTTATACAATCTTGACCACCAACATTCTACCCATGGTGCTGAATTTGTCGAAACAACAGTCGTTGTTCAATTTTCGTTATCGTCATTGTTCTCGTTACCGTTACTGTTACCGCTATCGTTATAATTTTGTTGTCGTTTTCGTTATCGCTATTTCTCATACTATCCTTACAAACTTAGTTTAATGTCAATCGGATGAAATATAGTTTATTGCAATCGGAGTTTCCGGAAGTTTTCCGACCCTAGTGCCAAATTTCCAAAAAAAACCGAAAATCACATTACAAATTAATTTTTTCACGGTCCTTACACACCGAGTTTCAAGTCAATCGAATTAAAAACAGTTTTTCGGATGCAGAATTTTCCTAGAGTCTTCCGACCCTACTGTCGAATTTTCCGACATGGCAAACTGGTATCTCAATTTATCACACTAACTATCCTTACAAAATGAGTTTCAAGTCAATCGGATAAAACTTCACTTACTATTCTTTCAAACCGAATTTCAATTGAATCGGGTTAATTATAGTTACTTAGCTTGCAGACTTTTCCGTGAATTTTTCGACTTGACGGTCAAATTTTCCAACATCAGAAAATGACATCTCAATTTATTTCACTTACTTTCCTTACGAACCGAATTTAAAGTCAATCGGGTGAAAAATAGATTTTTGCATATCGAATTTTCCAAAATTTTCCTTAGCGTATTTTCCGAAATCAGGAAAACACATGTCCAATTATTTCGCATACTTTGCTTACAAACCGAGTTTCAAGTCAATCCGATGAAAAATAAAATTTTCCCCATACAAACTTTTCCGACGCTTCTCCGCGTAGAATTTTCCAAAACCCCGCACTTTCACCACATAAGGAAACTTCTGTCCAAATTTCAGCTCTCTATATATTACCGTTTAGGCTGTGCGATGATTGCCAATCAGTGAATCAGTCAGGACAAACTCTTATATATGTAGAGAGATACATATATATATGAATTTATAATGCCATTATTTATTTTTATTAAAGGCATAAAGGAAGTAGAGTTAGGGGCTTATGGCAAGTTAATTAAATTTTCAGTTTGAAGAAATTGGATTATTGCATCTATGTTGTGGCTTTTTGGGTTAAAGGTTGCTATTAAGGGATTATTGTGGGGAGGGAACAGGGATCTGTGAGGTTGGAGTTTGGGAAAGGCAACAAAAATATGTTGGAGTGTTGTACGGGAAATTGTTGCAGAAGCTGCACGTTGGGATCGTTGGGAGCTGGTTGAGGAGGTAGTTGTGTGTGAGGTTGGTGTGTCCTAGGCGAAGGCGCATTATTTTGGAGAATACCCGACGGTGAATGGTCATATTTGCTTGTAGTAAACCATAGTCATAAATTGTATTTTTCAATTGGTTTAAGGATTTGTAATGTGTGTTGGTGCTGTTGAAGATAGAGGATTGTTCGGACTTAAAGTGGTTTTTAATGTATTTGAAGATGTCTGTAATATTAAAATTGTTATGAAATGTAAGTGGAAGTGAGAAACATTCTTTGGCGGCTTTGTCAGCAGATTCATTCGCCATAATTCCGCAGTGACCTGCGATCCATAGCTTATAAGCTTGTTTGAAAAAAAATATTTATGTGCAACTCCTAGATTTTCTCCCCCTTGTTCTTCTGTGAAATCATTGCATTTGGGCATTGGAAAACGCAGTCTCAAAGAAGAAAAGGCTTAATATTATTGCTGGCAAATACAAAATCAATTAAACAACAAATATTAAAAGTATAAAAAAACGAGAAAGCTAAGCTAACTTCGTTCGTGCCGAAGCTTTTATACCCTTGCAAGTGCTCGCTTAAATATTTTCAAAAACTACTCTTTTTCCCATTTTCCGACCGATCGTTGGTATGGGAGCCATATGATATAGTCATCCGAATTGGCCAAAATTTTGTTAAGTTATGTGGAAGCACGTGAAACAAACAAATACAAAATTGCAGGATGCTACCATTAAAAACAAAAAAGTTTTTCTAACTAAGACTGTTTATCAAACCTATCTTTTGTATGGCTGCTATACAATATAGTTGTCCGATTTTAATAAAACTTGATAGCATTATAAAAAAAACATAGAAAACCTACGATTACAAAGTTTGGAGACGTTTCCATTGAAGAGAAAAAAGTTTCTCATACTCAAACTAGTTTTCCGACTGATTGTTCCAATGGGAGCTATGAGATATAGTCGTCCGATCCTGCCGGTTCCGACATATTAGTAGTGTGCAGCAAAAAGAAGACTCTGTGCAAAATTGTAGCTCGATAGCTAGAAAACTGAGAGACTAGTTCGCGTAGAAACAGACAGACAGACAGACAGACGGACAGACGGACGGACAAAGCTCAATCGACTCAGCTCGTCACCCTGATCAAGAATATATATAGTTTATGGGGTTGGAAATGAATATTTCTATGCGTTGCAAACTTCTGGGCAAAATTATAATACCCTTTGCAAGGGTATAAAAACAAGAAAGAAAGTCGGTCACGCCCGACTATAACATACTCTGTACCAACGAAATTATACTCTCAGCATAAAAGCAGCGCTGCTATTGCGCTGCAGGACCAAACAGTCTTTTGATCATAACTCGACAACCGTTCATTCGATCTTCACCATTCTTTTGGCGGATCGATAAGTTATTCCGATTACTAAATATATCTAGAAGGAACGAACGAACAGACGGACAGACGGACATGACGGACGATGCTGATCAAGAATATATATACTTTATGGGGTCGGAGATGCTTCCTTCTGGCTGTTAGATACTTTTGCACAAACTTAATATACTCTATGTACCTACGGTACAGAGTATAAAAATCTACAAATAATCATTATTTACGGTCCCTGACTTATTCGAATGATCTTTATGTCTTTAAGTTGACTTATAGACATTTCGACTAATGCCAACTCTGCTCCTTAGTTGCCATCACAGTCCGGGCGGTAATCTGTATGTAACTGCGCAAGTTGCATGAAAATTACATATTTGCTTAGCTTTTTCCTGCCAAAGTCGTAGTTCACCACAAAATAATTGTTTCGAAAGTTTTACACATTTCGTGCTCCTGAACCACTTTTCCATAGTTCGGCACTTAAGCGGCTTTTCCACGAACTTGGCCGCATTTGCATGCAAATCAAAACGGAGGATGCTACAATTTGGCCAGAATCTTTTGCTAAGTAGCTTACAATTATTTATTTATGTTTGCGTTTGACGAGTCTTAACGGGCTGTGGCAGTTGTTGAGGCTTATCGGCCGTGAAAACCCAAAGACCGAGAAGTGCGCGAACTCTCTTGGCGGTCAGCGCGCTAAAATGCTTGCGGGAATCGCTGGAGAGATTTGCATTTGGAACTGGCGCAAATGCAAGCTAGTCAAATTTATAATGGGCTCCCTAAAACAGATTCCGTATTCCATGGAATAAAGTGATCAAAACAAAGCCAGCAACAATATTCGGCAAGCAATTTAAATGGAAAAATATAATATGCCAAGTTGTTGTTGCCCAGGAACATGTCGTCTAGCTATACAACACTCATCCCAGCCAGCTGACACTCCAGCAGCCATTTTTAATACTAAATATTTTCAAGCACCACCCACTCCCATCTGCACATGACAACCCGAACATGAGCTCTGGATCTGGATGTGGCGCAGTGGCAATTGCAATTATATAACAAACAGTGTTTGGCGTTGGAATCACCGCAGGGCCACTCCAAGCTCCATGGAGTACTTCTGGGGTAGTTGCTCTTGCTTCTTGTTTGTTTTTTTCCTCTGTTTGAATGACATGCATGAAGTGTTTATTGCATTTCATAAGTGCCCCATCAAGCTGGGCCAATATCTAATAACTTGCAAATATTGTTAACAACACGGTAACAGCATTATAAGCCTCCATTCAATTAAAGCAACTAAGCAGAATTTGCGAAGCAAAAACTTTAACAATTTAGCAGTTCAAGTCTGCAGGAAATCAATTGAAGCGTGAATTTGATTTAATTCACAAAACTTCGAGGGCACACTGATGGGGATGAGGATGGGGCGGGAGCGGGAGCGGGAGCGGGGTGGGGGCCAGGGAGTGGGCAATGGGTGACTGGTCGCAAATTCTGGCGACTTGGCATAAACTAACTTCCGTTGCAATGGTAGCAACTGCATCTGATGAATAAAACATGTATTTATGCGACAGTGGACGGGCAGGGCAGGGTCACGAGGACTGAAGACGGTGGATATTTCGGCATTCTGTCATCCAACTGTAAACTCGAAGTCTGTCCCTAATGGCATTTTGAGTAAATTATAGAGACAAAAAATTGGGAATTCGTAAAATTAAGACAGTTTACACGGCGAATTTTCTCAAAGCCGGAAAGTGCTGCCACCTGTCAACTGAAACTACTTGATATACAATATTACGTACATACTGATGTGGCAGGTATACCAATGGAGTAAAGAAGCTACTTAAAACTTATATTATTTGGAGTGTAAGTGTGCCACAACGTGGGCTACTTTTAATTTTTGTACCAAATGTAGTAAGGAAATAAATAGTTTGCGCCGATGGAAGTATGTAACAGACAAATCCTGAATCTAGGTTTGAAATATTTAGTGTGCTTAAAATTCCCACGCAAAGGTTAGGGAAAGAGCCAGAAAACTCTCAACAGTTAGCGATATAGGCCCACATTTCCTGTTTCAGCTCAAGACTTGCAATTATTCCCATTCAAGCCGATCCCCTTTCAATAGCCCCTAGACACGATCCTTCCTGGCATAAAAACAAATATCGAACTAAAAACTTTAAAATTGGCAAAAATAAAGAAAAAGAAAAAGAACGAAAATGGTGTGCAATAGAAAATTTTAAAACAGCTGGAAAATCAAACATAATAGCTGCAGAGCTGTCAAATGGAATGACCGTCTACTGCGCCGCGTTTTGAACGGTAATTGAGCTTGACATTAAATTTCATAGCTCTCGCATCTACTGGAATTGCTGCAACTCTGTCGAAAGCAGGCGATACGTTAAAACTATTTCATTAAGTATAAAACGGACGATTTCCTGCAACAGTATAAAAAAGCAGAGTATTTTTCCATGGAATAGCTTTTAATTGGAATGGTCGTACTCGGGTTTAATTAAGATTGTCATTTTACATCTACGTAAGATCAGCTCATCATTAATGTATTCCCAGAGAAATCAAGTAAGAAAGTTGGTCAAGCCCAACTATAATATGCTCTGTACCAACGAAATTATACGCTCAGCATAAATTTTGATGCTGCAGTA
Source organism: Lordiphosa fenestrarum (assembly GCA_035044985.1). Classification (NCBI taxonomy): domain Eukaryota; kingdom Metazoa; phylum Arthropoda; class Insecta; order Diptera; family Drosophilidae; genus Lordiphosa; species Lordiphosa fenestrarum. Next base: position 1,349 of record JAWNNO010002285.1, on the reverse strand, counting down.
GCAGCAAAAAGCAGCGCTGCTACTGCGCTGCAGCAGCGAACAGTCTTCTGATCATAACTCGACAACCGTTCAACCAAACTTCACCATTCCTTTGGCGTATCGATAAGTAATCCAGATTACTTACAGATTACAGTATAAATTTTGATGCTGCAGTAGCAGCTGAAAGCGTATAATTTCGGTGGTACAGAGTATGTTATAGTCGGGCTTGACCGACTTTCTTTCTTGTTTTCTTGGTACAGAGTATTATTAAATTTCAATTTTTAAATGGATCACCCTGTATTAACGCATAACGCACTCCTAGTGTAAATAGCTTAAAAGAGGATATTTGTCGGCTAATTGATGCTTAATTTCAAACAAATATAACAAAGCAACTCTTTAAATTTAGATTATCTCTATAACTTGTGTGGGAATAGAATTCATCCAGATATTCCAGTCGTTAAACGAATGCTAATCAATAAACATCTCGTATTTGTTATTTTAAAATATAAAACAGTTTTTCGACTTTTTTTATAAATAACAATCGCAAAAACTATAATTTTTGTTTCCTTCTGAACAAAAGTAACCTTACTTTTATGAGCTGACTTGTTTTGCGCAGTTTTCGTTGTGTATTTGTTTGTTTTATTTGGGGTTTAATTTTGGCCGTTTTCCTCATATGCGGTTCGGCAAATTTTTTACTTCCTTCAGGGAGCGCATTTTGTAAAAAAAAAACAAGTAAGGGCGCTGCAGTCGAGTTTCCCGACCACAAAATACCCTGTTCATTTATTTTCATTTGTTTGTTTTTGAATTTTTGAAGATGTCATCCTAAATGTAGGCAATACTTTTCTAGTCCTGATCAACAACTGGCGGGCTGCTTTTATCAGCTCAACTGTTTCGCTTATAACTCCGGTGTTTTTGGTCCGATCTGATTGTACTTTTCAGAATAGATAGATATTTAGCCTAGCTTGATGTATACTAAAAAATTGTGGATCTGACGGCTTTTTAGGTCTTGGATTTATATAGGAGGTCTAGGTTTTTTGGGGATAAAAGGGGGACGGGGTGGAATTTTTCAAATCTGAAACAAACTTGATCTGCGTACAGCATAAATCTACCTTCGTGCAAAAATTTGTGGCTCTATCTCTTATAGTCTCTGAGATCGACGCGTTCATACAGACAGACAGACGGACAGACGGACGGACGGACAGACGGACACACGGACGGACGGACAGACGGACAGACGGACATGGCTATATCGACTCGGCTGTTCATGCTGATACAGAATATATATACTTTATGGGGTCGGAAAATTTTCCTTCTCCATCATGATCCCCCTTTTCCCATTTTCAATGGGAACAGGGTATAAAAAATACATT
>JAWNNO010002283.1:0-41698 GCA_035044985.1 Lordiphosa fenestrarum | reverse complement strand
ACCATTAAAAAAAAAAAAAAAATAAATGCGTAAATGATTGAGCACTCAATTGGTTGAATATTTTATTTAATTATCATTTTTTTTTTATCATTATTTTTAAAAGTTGATGAATATTAGGATTTCAGGAGGGGATGAGAGTATGTATCTCACTTTGTATCTTGTAAAGGGTGCTTTAAGTACTCCGATTTATGTGTTTTAAATATGGGGTTTTCCACCGAGAACTCACGTACAAACATACAAACATACAAACATACAAACATACAAACATACAAACATACAAACATACAAACATACAAACATACAAACATACAAACATACAAACATACAAACATACAAACATACAAACATACAAACATACAAACATACAAACATACAAACATACAAACATACAAACATACAAACATACAAACATACAAACATACAAACATACAAACATTCAAGCATACAAACATACAAACATACAAACATACCATAAAGGGCCAGAAAAATTTGTCAATATTCTCATTTATGTTTCTTGTCTGAAAAATCTAGAACCCTACCAGTGTGTCTGTACGCACCTTAAGTATGTATGCACAATATTGAGGCATGTTTGATACATTTCAATTGGTTGTGCCACACACCGCCTCATTTTCTGTCAACAAAACTCAATTACTTTGTCAAATCAAATGCTGACATTAAATGCCCAACAATTTGTCACGCTAGTTTGGACGACCTCTGCCCTTCAGCTTGTTTTGGCTCGGCGAGGTTCGACTGTCTGTTTCAATTCAATTTGACACTTTTGTTTGTACGTAATTTAATATGCCCGACAGTGTGTCTCAATTAGGCGACAACAATTTGATTTTCGTCCAGTTAATTTTTCATTAAAAAATTGTTTGGGGACGTGTGCTGTCAATTAATAAAGGAATTTCCGAATGCCACACCCAACTGCCGGAGCCACCCCCTGCTCTGCGCCAACAGGTGGGAGTACTCCACTGGCAGGTGCCTTCTTTCTACTTATTCCTTTTAGTTTGAACTAGTCAAGTGCATTCAACTGTTGGTTTTTTAACAATGCGGTCAACTGACCAACTAGCCTTGGAAATTTCCACTTGGGTATTTGTTTTTGCGCTTTGTTGCACACTTTGAAGCAATTTGCATATGTCGTCATGCGAAAATTATTAAATTTTTCCAAAACAGCCAACTCTCACACCCCGGTCGGCCCGGCTAATTAATTTGTACCACCCCCCTGCTCCTCCTCCTCACTCTCTACTCTGTGTTTAATTGCATACATATGTGGAATATTCATGTCGCCCGAAATCAAAAGAACATGCGTTACAACAAATATTTACTGCTAAGCAATTTGGGTCCTGACGTGCTGGCATTTTCCGAGTCCTTGCAATTTTTGCACAATCATTTTTGGTTTCAAGCGAACTAAAAGTTTGCTTAATTTGCATAAATATGTGCAACGCTTGTAAGTTCAGTTATAATTAAAAGGTTACTCTGGAACCACTTTCTGCATAATTTGAGTGGCCCTGTAATTTGAACTTCCATTGTGTGGAGTAAAGGTTAAAAAATTGCACCAAGCAAGCATGTGATAGTTTCCTAGAAAGTCATCATAAAGCGGAGCTGAAAAATGGTATTTCTCGGAAGAAAAATCAATTTTTGTGGAGGGAAGATCTTTAAATATAAATAAAATTACTCAAGATCTATCGAAAGTCTTAGCAAAGATATTGTTTTAAATTTTCCTCAATAAAGGGACCCAGATCGAAAGAATGAAAGTAGCAATATAGACTGGAGGCAACAATCGAGAGCGATGGTGCAATGCAATGAGATGCCATTTCATTCCTGCTCAGTGCAAGGTCTTGGGTTCGAGTCCCAAAATGTTTGAGAACATTTTAACATTTCATTTTCAATTCCTATTTATTTCAAGTTTAAGCTGAACAAAACTTGTGTGGGTGTTGAACTGTTATTCAAGTGAGAATGCGAGAGTAAACTCAAGAAAGAGGTCTCTTTCCGGGATCAACTCAATATTACTTATCGAGCTCAACTGAATCTCGAACTTTCATCATCTAAGGTGCTTGCAGCATTGCTACAAGCGCTTCATATTTTCTTATTTCCAAAGTAATAGCATACTTTTTGCCAAAAATCAATAACTCTCCAAAAAACCATACCAAAGATAAGCTGCAAAAAGCATCAGACAAACTCTTTGGGGAATATGCAAAAAAGAAAAAAAAACACAAAGTTTCTCATCCCCGTAAAATGGCAAACGGAAATGGGGTAAGACATTTGCCTTTAAAAGTATGCCTCCTCACGTGTTGCTCAATTCGCAGATTTTCCCTCTCAGATAATTGCATTAAATGCCACCGAGAACAGAATTGAAATCGAATACAAAAATCAATGGAAGGTCTTTGGTGATGCTAATCAAATATTGCGGTTCCCTTCGGTAAAAGCCTTGAACTATAAGCAAACATTCGTATTCAGGGATTTTTTTTGTTGTGCAGGATTTCCCATTGCTTTGACATATTAAATAATGTCACAACAATTACCACAGTGCAGCATGTGACAAACGACGGTAATATCTTTGGTCCAGAAGGCAATGTTAAGCCAGAGAGGGGAGATCAAAAGCATGTAGAGAGAAATCTCATGCTGTGCAACGGACGCACCACCACCCCTCGAGGGTTGCGAAAAACATAGTTGATGCCAAAACTCTGTCACTCTATAAACATTTCAGGCACTCCTCGTTCACTCACCTTTGGTAAAATTTTCACCACATTTTGGGGGGAAATTTCATTTTGAAGCTTACTTTAAGCCTGTTTCGTATTGTATGTATGGGTGTGTAGTTTCATTGAGTTTGATTGTGGCCGAGACAAAAATGTCTGTGGGTTGCCTTTTTTCACATCTTTACACTTGGTCGATGCCTGGCAGAGCACAATAGTGCTCATGAACTTACAGTTTGCAAAAGCTGCATTCCAAGTTCATTTTGAAAGCAGCAAAGCCTGAGAAAACATCTCTTTTATGACCTCAATTTGGGTAAAACTTCCAGTTTTTAGCATTTTAAAGGTCTTTAGTACAGCATTTAATGATAAAGTGTTTCCATTAAGAAACGTACATACCCAGTCAACTTCACTAGCTATTGGCGACAGATTTTAAGTAACAAGCCATGAAAAAGCTTCTCAGGCTTTGCCGTTAGGAATCAGAGTAAAACTGTAGGTCCCTTTCCCTAGTGCGAAAATTAGAAGCACACCAGCCAAGAGATTGAGAGGGGCTCGGCTTGTATAATTACCAAGTACATATAATTACCAAGTAAAGGGTGATTTTTCAGCTATTATCTTTTTGGCAACACTGGTTTGAACAGCTCACGCTCACGTTTCGTGTTTTGTTTCACTGTCAAGCATCTTCAGTTTGGTCTATAATTTAACCATGAATCGTCTTACAAACGAACAACGCTTTCAAATTATTGAATTTTATTATCAAAATGCGTGCTCTGTTAAGAAAGATCATCGTTACATTGTTGGACATTAAACCACCAACACGCTTACGTAGAGTGCGAACTGAAAAAATATCGCAGCTGTAACGGCCAGTGTTAATGATGACCATCAATTATCGATTCGTCGCCGTTCGCAGCAATTGGGCCTCTGTTACTCAACAACGTGGAAAATTTTGCGGAAGGATTTAGGTGTGAAGCCTTTCAAAATACAGCTGGTGCAAGAATTGAAGCCGAACGACCTACCGCAACGTAGAATTTTTGGTGAATGGGCTCTTGAAAAGTTGGCAAAAGATCCACTTTTTTACCGAAGAATTGTGTTCAGCGCACGAAGCTCATTTTTGGCTCAATGGGTACGTAAATAAGCAGAATTGTCGATTTTGGAGTGAATATCAGCCAGAAGCATTGCCAGAGCTACCAATGCATCCAGAAAAAGTCACAGTTGGTGCGGTTTATGGGCTGGTGGCATCAGTGGACCGTACTTCTTCAAAAACGATGCAAATCGTAACGTAACTGTGAATGGTGAGTGCTACCGTGAGATGATATCCATTTTTTTTTTTGCCCAAAATGCAAGAGCTTGACTTGCATGACATGTGGTTTCAACAAGACTGTGCCACATGCCACACAGCACGCGCAACAATGGACTTATTGAGAGGCGAGTTCGGTGAACATTTCACGTTCGGGACCGGTCAATTGGCCGCCTAGATCGTGCGATTTAACGGCTTTAGACTATTTTTTGTGGGGCTATGTTAAAGCTCATGTCTATACAGACAAGCCCGCATCAATTGACGCATTGGAAGACAACATTGAAGCATTTATTCGTGAAATACCGGCCGAAATGTTGGAAAGAGTATGCCAAAATTGGACTAAGCGGATGGACCATTTGAGGCGCAGTCACGGTCAACATTTGCATAAAATAATCTTCAAACATTAAATTATATGGACCGTACTATCGATTCAAATAAAGATTTCATGCATTTTTCTGAATTTTATGTGTTTTTATACCCTTGCAAAGGCTATTATAATTTTGCCCAGAAGTTTGCAACGCATAGAAATATTCATTTCCGACCCCATAAACTATATGTATTCTTGATCAGGGTGACGAGCTGAGTCGATTGAGCTTTGTCCGTCCGTCTGTCCGTCTGACTGTCTGTCTGTTTCTACGCGAACTAGTCTCTCAGTTTTAAAGCTATCGAGCTGAAATTTTGCACAGAGTCTTCTTTTTGCTGCACACTACTAATATGTCGGAACCGACCGGATCGGATGACTATATCTCATAGCTCCCATAGGAACAATCGTTCGGAAAACTAGTTTTAGTATGAAAAACTTTTTTCTTTTAAATGGAAACGACTCCAAACTTTGTAATCGTAGGTTTTATAAGTTTTTTAATAATTCTACCAAGTTTTATCAAAATCGGACAACTATATGGTAATGCAGCCATTCAAAAGATAGGTCTAAAAAACAGACTTAGTTAAAAAAACTTTTTTGTTTTTAATGGTAGCATCCTGTAATTTTGTATTTGTTTGTTTCTCGGGCTTTTACACAATTCTACAAGTTTTTGTCCAAATCGGATGACTATATCATATAGCTCCAATACGAAGGATTGGTCGGAAAATGGGAAAAAAGTATTTTTTGAAAATATTTAAGCGAGCACTTGCAAGGGTATAAAAACTTCGGCACAGACGAAGTTAGCTTGGCTTTCTCGTTTTTTTTAAAACTTTCCTATAGCTCTTAAAAAATCACCCTTTATAATTACTTGATCTCACACAAAGTCCAAGCCGAGCTCCTCTCAATCTCTTGACTTGCTTCGCAGTGCTTTGTTCGCGAAAAACTTCTGTGGGATTTGGCTCGTCTTGGCTTATCAAATTATGCGGAATCCAACGCGAACCGACCTCTTTTACGGCAATATGTATATGCATTTAGTGAAACTAACATATAGGAAAGATTTTCAATGTCGAAAGTTGTGGAAATAAACCAACAAAAAACTTCTTCAAATTAAATTTTTTTTTATCGAATTGTAAACAACATCAAAAAGCTGTGAGAACGACTATGATGAAAAACGTCAAATTTTTTTGGTATTTCCGGACCTTAATTACCCAGCGGCGCACAGCTAAATGTGCTCTGTCGAAAGTATGCATTACGCCTGACGGAAAAGTAATGAACTGTTGTACAACTGTTGCTTTTCTATAAAGGGATAGTATACAGATTGCGAACAATCAGCATTACATTTTTAAAATAGTCGTACAAATTTGTAATGCGAATCCGATGACAGTTCGGCTCGAGCTTACATCTTTTATTACTAGTAATTCAGGATGTGCGCACCCCGTCTACAAAGCTGGCATGCTTATGGCAAAGTAAACCAGACTGTAAGGGATTCTTTTCGTCATACTGAAGGCAAAGTAATGAAGTAGTAATCCATTAATGTAAGTAATCCATGTAATGTCGATTTGCGCCGCTGGGCACTGACTTATGTGTGTTAAGTACAAGTACAATGAAAACTGCAAACTATGTTTACGCGAATCGGCTCTTAAAACAAGAAAGAAAGTCGGTCAAGCCTGACTATAACATACTCTGTACCAAGAAAATTTGTCTTTTGATCATAACTCGAAAACCGTTCATCCGATCTTCTTCATTTCTTTGGCGGATCGACAAGTTATCTTAATAATTAAATATGTCCAGAAGGAACAAGCCATCTATCTTCAAAACTGTGGGAGATATGACGTTTTTTCTAAATTGCGGGGGCGGGAGGGGGCGTGGCCAAAATTGAAAATAAACTTGATCTGCCTGCAGACATAAGAAGCATATGTCCCATACATGTCAAACCTCTATCTCTTACCATCTCTGAGATCTGTGCGTTCATACGGACAGACAGACAGACGGACAGACGGACAGACGGACATGGCTATATCGACTCGGCTGTTGATGCTGATCAAGAATATATATACTTTATGGGGTCGGAGATGCTTCCTTCTGGATGTTACATACTTTTGCACAAACTTATAATACTCTATGTACCTTCGGTACAGAGTATAATTACCAACTGGCTCTAACACTTTACTTTACTTTACTCACATATAGTAACATCATCATGTTCTTTGGTTAAGCCTTTTTTGGTTTAATTAGAGACCTCACTTCAAGAACAATTTCAATATAGTTTTAGAATTTGATGGGCCTAAACAAAAGCTTACCATTACAGTTACAATTTTTCAGATAATTAAAAACAATTCCTGACAATTACGTGTAATCGCAACTTGGAATTCCCATTATGGGTGATTATTACAAACTATAATTACTTGAATAATTGCACCTGATAAGGGGATTATTGAGTAATTATACTTGAAATGTTGAAATATGCATGTTTGACCAAGAACATGTTACTCTTGGACTTCATGGAGTGTTATTATAGTTAAGAGGTATAAAAAAGATGAGTGGTGGGTGGGAACTACCTAAGATGCATGGGTGCAAACACCTAACTGTCAATAAATAAGCCCCATTCTCAAACATATGTCATTAGAAGATTGTTGCACACTTTGTAATTTCATGAACTTACCTTATTCGAGTTATTTTATTACCATGATCATCAAACAATTCAATTTTGTGTTTCCCCAACTTGATTGGGGAAAAAATCATATCTTTCACCTACAATTACATGAATAATTCAACTTTTCAAGCACAATTACTTGAAAGTTTCCCTTTTCAGGTGCAATTATTCAAGTAATTTTAAAAGTAATAATAAATTGAAATATGCATTGAATAATCGTACTTACAAGTAATCATAACGATTACTAAAAAAATATCGTGATCAGGAATTGATTTTCATAGTCTGAATAATCGAGACTAAAGTAAAACAAAGTAACAAAGTACGGGAAGTAATGGTTACATAACAGCTCTGCTCTGAACCGAACCCATTTATAATACTTTGCTTTTTTGACTCTAATTTTGATTGAAGTACTCTTTGTTGTAAATAGATTCTAATATTGACTTCAAGAAAGAATATTTTGTTCCGATTTCGGGGTAAATTGGGACTGACTTAAGACTATAACAACCTAAAAGTAAGTATGAAAATAGTATTAGTAATTTGTAAACCAGTTTTATCTTCAACATTGTTTCAAATCGCACTTGTTAATTCTATAAGATATACCAGTAACTAAAGAGGAAACCCTCGTAATTGCTAATTTTAGGCTTCACTAAAAGAATCGAGTCAAAGACTGGGCGAGACTCTGCTTGGTTCGACAAGCACTAGGATCTCGTTTCACTCGAACGCTTTCAGCAAATCAAAATCGTCGGATTTGCCGATAAGATTACTCCGCCCGACTACACTTACTCCAAACGTTTGCGGGTCTCCACTATATAAACCATTGCAGTGTACTTCGTGGACTATTTTGTGGTAATCAATAGAGTACTTCCAACATGCAACTCAACCACCCGCTAACCTATCTATGTTGTCTTTGTCTGTTCCTGGTGGTCCAGGCTGATGTTGAAAAGCCACCCACGCAAGTCAAGCGATGTAAGTTCCTCGATAATAACTATTGAAAATTTTAATCATTGATTGATTCCCCTTACTTAGGCTCCGGAGGAAAACCATTTCCCTTGGAAGTTCGAGTCGCTAACTGTATAACTCCGCCGTGCCTAATTGTTAAGGGCACAACGCAAGAGTTTGAAATTGATTTTGCAGTTGACAAGTTTATCAGCAAAGTCACCACCAGGGTGAAGGCCACCACCTTGAGCATTATCACAGTGCCCTATGAACTTCCCGATGACGTTTCGGACGTGTGCACTAACCTGATGTATGGCGCCTATTGTCCTTTATATCCCACGGAAGATGTGACCTATTTATTTGCCTTTCCCATTGGTGAATATCCAGAGATTGGAGTGAAGATTGAGATATATTTAGTGGATCAGGACGGTGAAATAGCCACTTGCTTTGTGTGTGATATAAAAGTAATCAAAGGCAACGGCGGCAACAAAGTATATGAACTGAACTACTTAAACTGAAGCCTACCAATTGGCACTCTGCACTGTGATATAGCTATTTTTTTGTTTTTTTTTTTTAATTTAGTAAATAATAAAATAAATATAAAATATTAACCAAAATAAAAATTGAACAACAAGCCCAAATCCCTTTACTCCCTGTTAAGCAAGCCAAGCCATGTTGCGGCATGCATTATTAATAATATTTTAAAAGCTTTGTCATATTTAATGTGATGTGGCATTTGGGAAAACGCTTTTTCTTTGACCAAAAAAAAATATTAAGCTGGCTGATGCCAAGGTCTTCCTTTTCTTGAAACTGCACCTCAATTATCTCCATGCAGTTTTACAAGTAGAAAGCAGTCCAAGCTCAAGTGGCAGCTCTAATCAAATTAGTTAACGATTTATATTCCTTATTACCAATTAAATTGGTCGATTAATCAGTCCCAGTCCACCTGTTGAGGCCTGCAGCCAGCGTAAAAGAAGAAGAGAAATGTACTCAGCTATCAAAAGTGAATGAGCTAAAACGGTGGTTGACTGCCCCCCACGCCTTATCAAGTTAGTTGAAAATTTGTACACTTGAATGAAGCTAAGAAAATAAATGAAACCGCAGTGGTTTTAAGTTTATTAATGGCCTTCAATATGAGAAGGATTGTTTTTGGGATTGGATCTATAAATGATTGACTAAATCATAACCATTCTCTGTGTACCATAGGCTCCAAATCTTTCTTTTGGTTTATGCTCTATATTCCGGCTCAGCCCTGACCTACACCTTAGTCACTGTAGTCTTTATAAGAAAATCACTGGAGAACATAAACCAAGCCAATCTCTTTGCTTGTGTGCTTCTTTTTTTCGTAATAGAAAATAGCACCTTCGATTGAAAATACTTGAGAAACGTTTACTTATTTACCTTACAGCTGCAGCCAATAGCTGATGAAGTTGACCGGCTGTGTAAACGTTTTTGCATGTTGTATTTGTGCTACAAGTACATAGAGACAACACAAAAATATACTGACTTATAGCCTCTTTCCACTGAGCATCATTTCTATCATTTTCATTTCCGGAAAATTTTGTCGTTTCCATTGACAACACATCAATTTGTTGACATTCACAAGGATACGCAGACAAAAACAGCAGATGCTTTGAGTTTGTTGATTATTATTTGGCTGAAGGATTTGTTATTGTGGATTTATTAAAATAAATGCTGCTTTGATAATGAGCAAGCTGGGTAGACAAACCATCAATTCAATAAAGATTTTAAAAAATTTAACCACGCCCTGTCCAAGGCAAGAATAGTAGTGGAAGCTGTTTTTAGATAATTAAAGGCGCACCTTCGCAGAATAAGCAAATGATTGGACAATCGTAGAGCCGAAAAATGAGGTCCACAACCCGAGGGCACCAATGATTTTGATAACCCTCCAGAATTAATAAGGTGCGCCATACATCGTACCTTAAGACTCAACAACAAAGTTAAAATAAAGCTAAAATATGTTTATTTCACTTAATTTTTTAATGCATCAGCCACAAATACATAAAATTAATCTACGGTATCTCTATTGAACTGGTTTTTTATTAATCCTTCGTAATTTCTTAAGAAGTTGAGTTTCTGCTCTTGCCTTCTCCATGCGCTCCAAGCCGCGCGGCACCCATTTGCTCCTCCATCTTCTTTGAAGCTGCCACTACATCTTCTTGGAGAGGTGAACGCTGTTGGGTAGTTTTTCTGCGCTGAATTCTTGGCTGCTGTTCCTCATCATCCCAAGCTGGATAGTTAAGGGCGCGACCCAGATGGCTGCTCGCTTGATACTCTCATTCACGAGCGTGGAATGCCTCCATAAAAAACTTCGTAGTCAACTGGATCTTCATCCAGCTTATTGGGGTTTTTCGGGGGCTCATCCGTAAACAAACAAATAACTTACCTCTCTGATATTTTGGTTTTTCCGATGACAGTAATGTCACTGACAGAATGTCGGAAAAAATACCAAATCCACTCTGGGCGAATTTCATCATTTTTAAGAAATGACACGAAATGAAAGGAAATGAAAATGGAGAAACGTATGGCAAAAATGATATAATTTCTTTCATTTCTTGTCATTTCAAGAAATGAAGTTCCATTTCTTTAGTGGAAATAGGCTATTAAACTAAACAATAATTATAGTGAATTATCAAAATAAACAAAAAATGTTAGTAGAATTAATAATTTGAATTAAATGTCTGAAATTCAAGTGTTATACTTGTGCTATTGTTGAAGCTTTTCTTAGAATTATTTGGTTAATGATTCCAAAGGCGAATAGCAAATGGGAAGTATTTTAAGTCTCAGGTAGCGAGTTCATTTTAAGGGAAGATTCGATTTTTAGTTTAGCTTAGACTCAGCCAAATTAGTACAAAGATAAGAAGGCTCTAAAGTGTAAATTGTTTTGTGCAAGAAAATGAGAGATCTCAACCAAATCCACGAATTTTATATTATATCATCTATTTTCTTTGCAAATTCAGAAATGTTTGTATAACCATTCGATTCTTATTTCAATGTATTTCATTACCGAAAGAGACACATTTGTTTTTCGATCTCTTCTAGCTGTGAAGAAAAAAGTATAACCAGAATTATTCTCAAAAAACCTGCTTAAAATCACAAAATTTATGCTGTAGTGAAATTGAGTACAATTCTGTACCTTTTCATATAAATTTTGAAGAGAAATTAAGTGTACGATATTTTTGGTCCGTCTTTAGCCAACACAAATAAACTCCTTGATTTGCCCACGCGAGAACATGCCACGTATGATTGTCTGTGTGAAATCTACTTATTCAACTTATTGATTCTTATATAAAAATGTAAATATTACTAAACAGCTTACTAAATAGCTGAAGGCCACAGCAGCCATGCTACCCCCTCCTAGCTCCTAAGTTTGTAACTTTAAGCTAGCCATATTAAATAAATAAATAAAAACTTATTGATTCTCATTGCGAATGTCAATCTAATAGCAATTAAACTCGTTTCGATTCAAAATGCTCGTCTGTTAGAATCGTTGGAATTCGTGCGAGCAATACATTTTCGGTTCGAAATTTACCATTTATTAAATGGTGGCAGTTTGTGTCTGCCACGCATAGTTTTTGTATTGTGTGCGTTTATCGGGAAATCCAGTGAATTGTAAGACTTGCCGACAAGTTTCCTCAAAGAGATCATTTTGAGGAAACTTGTCGGCAAGTCTTACAATTCACTGGAGAATGTGTAAGCTTAGACATTTTAAACTTTACGCCACAGTAGCGATGACTTCGAGCAATCGTTCTCATCAGCGTACGTGAAATGAAGGGAAGTGGTTGTCTAAAACAACCTAAAAGGAGTAAAAGACAGTCTCCGAATAATTTAAGTGTTCTGTTCAACGCCTCAAGAAAATTAGTGAAATGTGGTCCACCAGGTGGGATAGCTTGTCTCACCGAAACTGCGTCATATAGCGGTATGAAATATACGTTGCGACCTATTCTTATACCTACCGAATACACACAACAAGTGAGAGAAAAAGAACCGTGACATATTATATAATTATATATAGGTTTTATTTTCGGAAAATGTAGTTTTCTTTTCTTAGCCAGCGAGGCTTGAGTCGACAAACAAGACACACCCAGCTCATATTTGTTGAAAGTAAAAGATCGTTACTATTAAAGCTTAGTATTCACCTCAAAAAAACTAATCCCTCATCTGCTCCAACACAAATTTGCCTAACAAAATTTCTATGCAGTCTTTCGAAGAGCCGAAGCTATTATTTTTTATTTTAAATGCTGAGTTTTCGCATTATAATTCATTTGGACATTTTTTAATTTAAAAAAAAACACAAATTAATCCAATTCACGTACTGCAAGACTTATACAATCTTTGGCCATAAATCAAAGTTAAATCCAACAAATTTCTTTCAGTGCTTATTTGCACTCAAAATCGTATGATAAGAAACCCCCATTTAAACCTGTTGACCATATGGCCAATTTGTCCGGCCTGCTGCTGGTCAATAAATGATTATCAGAACGGATTTTAATAGCTTTCGTGTTAGTTGAATTAATCATAAAATTCCGAGTTTCGGTGCAAATCGCAACGTCACCGATGATTTAAAATACATTTAATCGGAGGTATATAATATCTTCCGATTAGACCCAGTACACTGGAATCGATGACATGGTCCAGGCAGCAAGTTTGGTCTGTCACTGAGGAGTGCGATTCTTATTAATCAGTTTACTCACAAATGATGATGATATAGCCCGACAACTACCAAGTTTACAGCTGCAGATGTACCATGAACTGACCATCTCATTCTGGACTGTAACATCAGCGTTTCGAGAGTTGTGAGCTCCATTTTAACAATTCTTTTATATGTAACATCTTCATGGTTGTCAATGATTGATCCAAACATTGAAGAACAATAAGCAAATCGTTGCTTACTGTTCACAAAATAAGACCTCCTTTTTAGCTAGTGATTGGCATTGTAATTTTTAACCCGTTCCCTTATTGGAAAGACCACCGCAATAATTTTTATACTCTGTACCGTAGGTACACAGAGTATTATAAGTTTGTGCAAAAGTATGTAACATCGAGAAGGAATCATCTCCGACCCTATACAGTATATATATTCTTGATCAGCATCAACTGCCGAGTCATGTCCGTCTGTCCGTCCGTCCGTCTGTCTGTCCGTATGAACGCACAGATCTCAGAGATGGTAAGAGATAGAGGTTTCACATGTATGGGACATATGCTTCTTATGTCTGCAGGCAGATCAAGTTTATTTTCAATTTTGGCCACGCCCCCTCCCGCCCACGCAATTTAGAAAAAACGGCATATCTCCCACAGTTTTGAAGATAGATGGCCTTCTGGACATATTTAGTTAGCAGGATAACTTATCGATCCGCTAAAGGAATGAAGAAGATCGGATGAACGGTTTTCGAGTTATGATCAAAAGACTGTTCGCTGCTACTGCAGCATCAAAATTTATGCTGAGCGTATAATTTTCTTGGTACAGAGTATGTTATAGTCGGGCTTGACCGACTTTCTTTCTTGTTAAATATATCATTAGGTAACTTAGAAGAGAAGCCAAGCAAGTAAATTTTTTTGTATAAGGAATCGAATGCTTTGCTAAAATCATAAATGTATATCATATTATCTTACTGCTTTTTTACACCCCTCATAATGACAAGAGTTGTAAACTTAAGCAAGTAAGTTTGATGGAGATAATTATCGAGTGGCAAAAATGCTGTAATTAAACAATTATGAGTGATTCAAATATTTTTAGAGTCGCCAATAGGTTGGAAATGCCTCTGAAGTTTGAAGTTTTTTGATAGAAATAGTGTTTGTACCCTTTCATTAGTTAGGGAAGTTACCAAGTTGAAGAGAGAGGTTAAAGATTTTTACAAGAGTCAGCACAAAATTTAAGCACACAGCCTGGAACATTGTTTTAAGCTAGACATCAGCCACTCTGAGTCTAGACCGGACAAAAAATGCAGCTAGAATAAGCAATATGATAAGGATATGAATGCCCAATACAAAGGAAAACAGGAACATGCGAAGACGGCCCTAAGAGATGAGAAGGAATAAGAAGGTTGGGAAGAAATATTACCCCTTCGCTTTAATTTAGTTGATTTAAAAGCTTTGAAATAGTAATATAAATAAATAAAGTAAAGTGATCGAAAACAAACGAAAAAGTTCACCATAAATCGGCCCTAAAAAAGTTAAATAAATTACCAAAAATGTAGACATGACTGAACATTGCCGAAAACTTGTTAGTGTTCAGCAGACAAATATCATCTAGAATCGGGAAGAACTCGTCAATAAACTGGAATTTGTTGCCCAGTGTAATCGACTCTACGAAAGGTACACAGAGTATATCAAATTCAATATCAATCTGGATAGTAGATTGATAAACATCCTCCGGGACTGGCACTCTAGATCAGGGCTGCCAACCTTTACTTTTATTTTACTGTGATCCTCTTTAGAAATAGAAGCTGAACCCAAACCGATTTCGAACCTAAAATTTCGGTTCGGTTCAGCAAAAATGATACATATCATAAAATATGAACTTCTGCCTTCTGATCGAGTAACTTAAATTGGGCGGGAAAGTTTAATAAAAAACCTAGAATAACATCTAGAACTACTTATAAAATACCCACAGATAATAGCATATGATTTTAAGATCCTTGACTCCAAAGCTTTTTGAAAGGTTCACAAAAATAAAAGCTTAAAATTACATTGGTAATACTTTTCAATAAATACTACAAAATGGAATATTTTCGGACCCAAAAACGACTTGATTTGAGTAGTATTTAGGTCGATAGCAATTTTTACATCACAAAGGATTAAATTAACTACTAACATTTAGTTATATTTAGTAACTAAATAAAGGTATTGCTTTTTGGAACTGAAACCTTCGCCCAAAAACCTCGAACCGGAAATTTTCGAACCATAACCATTGCTAATCATTGCAGAGAACTGGAGATCCGAAAAAAGAAACAACAGAGCTGGAAACATCGTTGGTGAACACAAGATCTTAAAACGGAAACTAAAATTATTTTTTATTAATCCAAAAGTAAACAAAATTTTAATTGGGTATTAAAAACTAAAATATCCAAAATCAAAAAAATGTGCTCATGTTAAGTCCAATGTTCTCGGCTTATTCACTCTGTGTATGCATTCTTAAAGCGCCAAGAGCGCCGCAGAACTTTCTTTGACCAGAGCGGTCACACCAAATTACAATCAAAACTCAAATCAGTCTCAAAGCTGTATAGATAAGTCTATTATTATGGTTCTATTTTCTGGTCACACTGAACATTTCGTATAACGCAGACGAAATCTAAAACAAATCTCACTTTAGGAATTGATTTAATTGAAACTTTAAGCATCGACTCATATTCCAATAAAAATGTCCCACTGTGCACTGATCAGTTCACAGTTCCGCGAAACTAGTTCATTACCGAATTCACATCTCTAGTTTGCAACATCTGCTGAAATTTTTGGCGGCAATTGTTTTTTATTTATATATTTCCATTTCTTTTGTTTTGTGGCTTAAATTTAATGCAATGGCCGAAACAGCAAAGGCCAAAGTGCTGCAGAACACGGGAAAATTTCAGAGTGAAACTCGCACAGAGGGGTAAGTGTGTGGCCAAGGGAAAAATGAACTCTGCTAATTGTTGGACACAGGGATGACTTCTTCAACGAGGCGGGCTATCGGCAGTCGCGGGAGAATGACAAGATTGACTCCAAGTATGGCTTTGACAGGGTCAAGGATAGTCAGGAACGTACGGGGTATTTGATCAACATGCATGCGGTGAGTACCTGAAACAAAGGGAAAGTTCAAGATCTTACTTACGTTTATACAGAACGAGGTGCTGGATGAGGATCGCCGCTTGACGGCAGCCCTGGATCTATTTTTCATACAAATGGATGGCTCCCGCTTCAAGTGCACGGTGGCCTATAAACCCTATTTGCTCATACAACCCGAGGAGAATATGCAGCTGGAGGTGGCACGTTTCCTGGGCCGTAAATACTCGGGACAATTAGCTAGTTTGGAGCATTTAACCAAAGACGATTTGGACTTGCCCAATCATTTGTCTGGCCTAAAGCAGCATTTCCTGAAACTCTCCTTTCTCAATCAAACTGCCATGACCAAGGTGAGGCGTGAACTAATGGCGGCAGTGCGTCGGAATACGGAAAGACAGAAGTCAAATACCTATTACATGCAAATGTTGGCCAGCTCACTGGCACAGTCCCACTCAGATGACAGCACGGGCAAGCGTCAGCAGGATTATATGGATTTCATACGGGACATCAGGGAACATGATGTGCCCTATCATGTGCGAGTGTCCATAGATCTGCGCATCTTCTGTGGCCAGTGGTATAATATTAGATGTCGCGGTGGCGTGGAAATGCCACACATAGTTGGTCGTCCGGATATACTGGAACGTCCCGAGCCGGTGGTATTGGCCTTTGACATAGAAACAACCAAATTACCTCTGAAATTCCCCGATGCGCAAACCGATCAGATCATGATGATCTCCTATATGATTGATGGTCAGGGCTATCTGATAACCAATCGTGAGATTATTTCCTCCAATGTGGCGGATTTTGAGTACACACCCAAACCAGAGTTTGAGGGGAATTTTGTGGTTTTCAATGAGGAGAATGAAATGCAGCTGATACAAAAATTCTTTGATCACATCATGGAAGTGCGCCCACACATCGTGGTGACCTATAATGGTGACTTTTTCGACTGGCCCTTTGTGGAGACGCGAGCAGCGGTCTATGACCTGGATATGAAGCAGGAGATAGGCTACTCCAAGGCCAGAGAGGGTAACTATTTGAGCCGTCCTTCGATACACATGGATTGCTTGTGCTGGGTGAAGCGTGATTCGTATCTACCAGTGGGCTCGCAGGGATTAAAGGCGGTGGCCAAGGCCAAATTGCGTTATGATCCGGTGGAATTGGATCCGGAAGAGATGTGTCGCATGGCGGTGGAACAGCCACAGGTATTGGCCAACTATTCGGTGTCAGATGCGGTGGCCACTTATTATCTATACATGAAGTATGTGCATCCCTTTATCTTTGCCTTGAATACGATTATACCCATGGAACCGGACGAGATCTTACGTAAGGGTTCTGGTACGCTGTGTGAGACCTTGTTAATGGTGGAGGCCTACCATGCGAATATTGTGTACCCCAACAAACATTTGAGTGAGCTTAACAAGCTGTCCAATGAGGGACATGTTTTGGACTCAGAAACCTATGTGGGTGGACATGTGGAAGCCTTGGAATCGGGCGTATTTAGAGCGGATATACCGTGTCGATTTCGTTTGGATCCTGTCATGGTGAAACAGCTAATGGAACAGGTGGAGGCGGTACTCAAACATGCCATAGAAGTGGAGGAGGGCGTGGCCTTGGATAAAGTCAACAATTTGGAGCAAATTAAGCAGGACATACTACAGGCCCTGCAGGGCTTGCATGATATACCCAATCGCCTGGAGCAGCCGGTTATCTACCACTTGGATGTGGGCGCCATGTATCCCAATATCATTTTAACCAATCGTCTGCAACCCTCAGCCATGGTCAGTGATCAGGATTGTGCTGCCTGTGATTTTAATCGTCCCGGAGTGAAATGTAAGCGTTCCATGGATTGGTTATGGCGTGGTGAAATGTTACCCGCCTCACGCAATGAATTTCAACGCATACAACAGCAATTGGAAACGGAGAAGTTTCCCTCCTTGTTTCCGGGCGGACCCACGCGTGCCTTTCACGAGCTCTCGCGCGAGGATCAGGCGGCCTATGAAAAGAAACGCCTATCTGACTACTGCCGCAAGGCTTATAAGAAGACTAAGATTACCAAACTGGAGACCCGCAACTCCACCATCTGCCAAAAGGAGAACAGTTTCTATGTGGATACTGTGAGAGCGTTTCGTGATCGTCGCTATGAGTACAAGGGTTTGACCAAGGTGGCCAAGGCAGCGGTAAATGCTGCCCAATCCTCTGGCGATGCGGCTGAAATCAAGGCGGCCAAGGGTCGAGAGGTTTTATATGATTCCCTGCAGTTGGCACATAAATGTATTCTGAACTCCTTCTATGGCTATGTGATGCGTCGTGGTGCGCGCTGGCATTCCATGCCCATGGCTGGCATAGTATGTCTCACGGGTTCGAATATTATAACCAAAGCCCGTGAGATAATCGAAAGAGTGGGACGTCCCTTGGAGCTGGATACGGATGGCATATGGTGCATATTACCCGGCTCCTTTCCACAGGAGTTCACCGTCCTTACAAATCATGAGAAGAAGAAAAAGTTTAACATCTCCTATCCCAATGCGGTGTTGAATACCATGGTGAAGGATCACTTTACCAATGAGCAGTATCATGAATTGATCACCAAAGAGCCACCTCACTATGAACTAAGACAGGAGAATTCAATTTTCTTTGAGGTAGATGGTCCCTATTTGGCCATGGTCTTGCCGGCGGCAAAGGAGGAGGGCAAAAAGCTGAAGAAACGTTATGCTGTCTTCAATTTCGATGGCTCTCTGGCTGAGCTGAAGGGATTTGAGGTCAAGCGACGCGGTGAGCTGCAGTTGATTAAGAACTTTCAAAGTTCTGTTTTCGAGGCCTTTCTGGCTGGCAGCACCTTGGAGGAATGCTATGCCACGGTGGCCAAGGTGGCGGACTATTGGCTGGATGTTTTGTACAGTCGTGGCTCCAATCTACCCGATTCTGAGCTCTTTGAACTGATTGCGGAGAATAAATCCATGTCCAAGAAGCTGGAAGAATATGGTTCACAAAAAAGTACCTCTATATCCACCGCCAAGAGATTGGCTGAATTTTTGGGTGAACAAATGGTCAAGGATGCGGGCTTGGCCTGCAAATATATTATATCCAAGAAACCAGAAGGTGCTCCGGTCACCGAAAGAGCCATCCCCCTGGCCATATTCCAATCCGAGCCGAGCGTAAGGCGGCATCATTTGAGACGTTGGCTTAAGGATAATACGATGGGTGATGCGGATATACGTGATGTCTTGGACTGGAATTATTATATCGAACGTTTGGGTGGCACCATACAAAAGATCATCACCATACCGGCAGCCCTGCAGGGCTTGAGTAATCCAGTGCCCCGAGTACAGCATCCGGAATGGTTGCATAAGAAAATGCTGGAGAAGAACGATGTGTTGAAGCAGCGCAGAATAAATGAAATGTTTACCAGCAGACCCAAACCCAAGCCGGCTTTGGAAGTGGAGCTCAAGGATATGGAGGATTTAAATGGAAAAGCGGCAGAGGAAGTTGTTCCTGTACCTTTGGTGACCAAGCGAAAGCGAGTAGAGCCGGCCTCTACCTGGCGTCAGGCCTTGGGTTCACCTCCCGCCATTGGCGAGACCCGTCAAAGTATAATCAAATGGGTACAATTCCAGAAACTCAAGTGGCAGTGGCAGCAGGAGCAGCGTCAGCGCTTACAGCAGGCCAACAAAAGGCAACGCCCGGCGGAGGCTGCTGTGGCCTCCAGAGCCACCACTTCTACGGCCACCTTGGGCGGATTCCTACGCAAAACTCAACGCACTTTGCTGGAGCAACCCTGGCAAATCTTACAATTGTTGCCCCTCGATGATCTGGGACACTTTAATGTTTGGGCCTTGATCAATGAGGAACTGCATCGTATTAAGTTAACAGTACCACGCATATTCTATGTCAATCAGCGCACCGCCGCCCCACCCGAAGAGGGTCAACTGTGGCGTAAGGTAAATCGCGTGCTACCACGCTCTCGTCCCGTCTTCAATCTCTATCGCTACAGCCTGCCCGAGCATCTGTTTCGTGACAATTCGCTGGGCATGCTGGCTGACCTGGCCACTCCCGACATAGAGGGCATCTATGAGACCCAAATGACTTTGGAATTTCGTGCTCTGATGGATATGGGCTGCATTTGTGGTGTGCAACGCGAGGAGGCACGTCGTCTGGCCACTCTAAAGACCCAGGAACTGGAAAGCTTTAACCTGGAGCAGTTGGAACAACGTTCCCAGTCTCAAATCAAGTATCTTCACCAGGCCAACACCAAATTGAAGAAGATTTATCTCTATCAACATCACATACCCACCGCCAAGAAGGAGATCTGGGCTCTGTTTCTGCTGCCCAGCAAGAAGGCTTGGATTTTTGCCCTGGACACGGTGCGTACCAATCAAATGCCTCAACTGAAGCAGCTGTATACAGCCGAACGGTTGGCCTTGCTCAAGAATCTAACACAAGATCAGCACAAAATACCCGCAGAGGATTTCACTTTTGAGGTCATCATAGAGGTGGATGTGAAGCAAATATATCGTCATCTGCAACGTGCCTTGACGGGCTACCGTCAGGAGAATCAGGGGCCCACTTTGTTGTGCCTGCAGACCGCCTTGGAGGCGCGCAAACTCAGCCTGGCCTTGCCTTTGCTGCTGGAATTTCCTCAGGCACAAATTCACATCTCCGATGATGCCAGTCTGTTGTCGGGCTTGGATTGGCAGAGACAGGGTGCTCGGGCCGTGGTGCGTCATTTCTTGAATCTAAACAATGTTTTGGACTTGATGTTGGATCAGTGTCGCTATTTCCAAGTTCCCCTGGGTAACATGCCACCGGATACGGTCCTATTTGGTGCCGATCTCTTCTTTGCACGTTTGCTGCAGCGTCACAACTTTGTGCTCTGGTGGTCGGCCGGCACACGTCCCGACCTGGGCGGTAGGGAGGCGGATGACAGTCGTCTGTTGGCGGAATTCGAGGAGAACATCAGCGTGGTGCAGAATAAGGCGGGTTTCTATGCTGATGTCTGCGTGGAACTCTCCCTGGACTCACTGGCCGTCAGTGCTTTGCTGCAATCCCACAAAATACAGGAAATGGAGGGCGCCAGCTCGGCCATTACCTTTGATGTTATGCCCCAAGCCTCGTTGGAGGAGATGATAGGCTCTGTGCCAGCGGCTACTTTGCCCAGCTATGACGAAACCGCTCTCTGTTCGGCTGCCTTTCGTGTTATGCGTTCCATGGTCAATGGTTGGCTGCGTGAGGTGTCCATTAATCGGAATATCTTTTCCGACTTCCAAATTGTGCACTTCTATCGTTGGGTTAGGTCCAGCAACGCCTTGCTCTACGACCCCGCCCTGAGACGCTCCCTCAACAATTTGATGAGAAAAATGTTTCTGAGAATTATTGCCGAATTCAAGCGTTTGGGTGCCACCATAGTTTATGCGGACTTCAATCGCATTATACTGAGTTCTGGCAAGAAATCGGTGTCAGATGCCTTGGGCTACGTGGACTACATAGTGCAAAGCCTGAGGAATAAGGAAATGTTCCATTCGATACAGTTGAGCTATGAGCAGTGCTGGAATTTTATGCTCTGGCTGGATCAGGCAAATTTTTCGGGTATACGCGGTAAATTACCCAAGGGCATGGATGAGACGGTGTCCTCCATAGTGAACAAAACATTGTGTGCACCGGAGCAGGATGAGGATGTCGAAGAGATTGAAGAAATGGAAGAAACTGAAGAATTGCAAAATGTGGAAGAAGAAGAGGATGAACTCTCTCTGGAGCTCAACTGGACAATAGGCGAGCTGCTGCCCGATGAAAATGATTGCCGTGAGAAATTTGAGTCCCTGCTGACGCTATTCATGCAATCGCTAGCCGAGCGCAAGACCACCGAGCAAGCCATCAAGGATATTTCCCATTGCGCTTTCGACTCCGTTTTAAAACTGCACAAAAGCTATGGCAAGGGTAAACCCAGTCCAGGACTGGAGCTTATACGTACCATGGTCAAGGTGTTGAGTGTGGATAAAACTTTGGCGGAACAGATCAATGAGCTGCGTCGGAATATGCTGCGTCTGGTGGGCATTGGTGAGTTTTCGGATCTGGCCGAGTGGACCGATCCCTGTGATAGTTACATCATCAATGAGGTCATCTGCAAGGCCTGCAATCATTGTCGCGACTTGGATTTGTGCAAGGACAAGCATCGAGCTATGAAGGATGGCATGTGAGTGTGGATTACTTCCTTCCTTACTAGGTTAAGCTTCAAATTTTGAATCTCTACTTCTTCCCCCATCTCTTCTCTTGACTTGCCTTCCCTTTCCTACGAATGCATTTGTTTCCTAATGTCTTCCAACTGTTGAAGCAATGTGCCAAATACTCATCTTAATCCCAATTCTAGTGGCTCAGTTCGGAGAAAGTTTGCTTGGGTTTCTAGTATTCTCTTTTGTAATCAAAAAGGCTGTAATTTTTTTGAAAGCTCTTCAGATTTCTATACTTTCTGCAAATCCTTTCTTCAGAAAAGGGTGCATATTACATACTATTTCCTCTTCCAATTCTAATATTTGTTTTTATATTCTTTTATTTACAGCCCCGTCTGGCTATGTGCCCAGTGCTATGTGTCCTATGACAATGAAGAGATTGAAATGCGCATAATTGATGTATTGCAACGCAAATTGATGTCCTATGTACTACAGGATCTACGTTGTGTTCGCTGCAATGAGATCAAGCGTGAGAATCTTGCCGAGTTTTGTACCTGTGCTGGAAACTTTGTGCCCTTAATCAGTGGCAAGGATATCAAGACATTGCTCAGCACATTTAGTAAGGTGTCTGTGAACCATAAGATGCAGCTGCTACAGCAAACAGTGCAGCAGGCACTCAAAACGCCACGATAGATTCGTAGATTTAAGAGCGTTTTTATGTGTCGTATTAAGGTTTAGATATAAAGTTTCGACTATATTTTGTTAGCTAATAAACATTTTGATAAATTGGCGTAGAATGAGAAATGTTGGAAAAAGTTTATAGGACAGTTCTGGCCCAACTGATCGCAAAGTTGTGTGGAAGTGATAAAAATCTATTTAAAATCGAGTTAAGGGATCTGTCAAGTTCGTAAAAGTTCAAAAATTAATTAACGATATGGATTCTTTCGAGATTTAGCACAAGAGTGAAAAGTAATGGATCTGGGTTTACCCTAAGTATATGGCTTAGATACTGAGAAAATAGATTAATACATTTTAAATCATTTTTTTGGTTTTCTTGGTAACCAACCATTTTTTAGTGGAGAAATTTACCCACTTGCTTAAAGATCGCCTATGATTCGTCTCTGTCTGACTTGGTATACAAACAGCGTATCCTTCCATTTGGGTTGTGGTTTATTTGTTGTTATCCTCACTTGTTAAGCTGCACTTGCAAGCAAAGGAAAGGCAGAACTTAAAACAAATTTAACTAATTCCAGACAAAGAGCTTAGGCGGCGCCCTGCGAAATGGGATCCACCTTGACATCGGGGAACTTGAATTCGGGGAATTTCAGCATGTCGGTCTTGCCATCGCTGCCAAACTGCTTGGCCACACGCTCCAGTTCGTTCTTCATCTCGCGTTCGATATCGGGATTGGAGTCAACCAACTTGCCTCCGCTAAATTAGAAAATGTGAAAATGATGACTTCAGCCTGAACTCAAACTTGGTCATACTTACGTGCTCTTCTGCTTGTATTCGCGCACCTTGTCCAGAAACAGCTGCTGAATGGGATCGGAGGCCTTGTTTAGGGCGGGGGCCACAATGGCAATGTTGCGACGAGCCTCGGTGCGCAGAGCGCGTACGCCGGTGAGAATGGTCTGGGACAGCATCTGCCAAGTATGAGGAAATGGGAAATATTTGATGATTTTGTAACCTTAAAAAGGTTATGTAATATGCTGGTTGGCTGCAGCGCTAGAGGTGGCTTAACAAACTGGTACAAGGTGTTTTCGTACCGGCAACTGCTAGTCTTAGCAAGTTTTCTTTTTATATTTTCAGTAAGTTATTACCTTATTTTCCTGGGCTGAGGCTTTATACGAGTCTGTTGGAAAATTGTGGCAATGTGACCAGGTTGCTAAAACATAGGACACGAAGGCAACCCTAACAGCTTCGCCAAGTTATCGATCCGATAGTTTCTTTTCTAGTAAGACCTAATTTTCTGATTGTGCTGCATTTTTGCCTACGCCTTTGGCAGTCACACTGCGTTTTCATTTATTGTTTTCAAAATGTTACCCAAGGACTCAACTGAAACTGCACAGGTTAGTTGGGAAATATTCTGAATTTTTCACATTTACCTAACACCTGTTGCATTTTGCAGCCCATTTTGGCTAAAGGCCACTGTGTACTTTGCTCGGCACCAGCCCTACGGGCTTGTCAACGCTGCGGGGACTTCTATTGTTCCAAGGACTGCCAACGGAACGACTGGCAGAAACACCGTTATATTTGCTTACCCTTGCCCGCTCTGGTATGTCCACGGACTTTTTCCATCTATCAAGCTGACAGCGAGATTCCTGCCGCCAATTGCTTGAAAGAAGAACACAAAACTGCTGCAAATCAAATAACTGCAGCTAAGACGGCTCCCCCCACTCCAGCTCCTATGGCCCTACCGACTCAGAACAGCGATAAGCACAAGAGTCAGATTTTAAGCAATTATGTTGTCGGCCCATCCGAGAAGCCAGCTCTCACACAAAGCAACATCTGTGGCATATCAAATTTCAACAGTGCCACTCAAACGAATAGCTCGAAACTCACTTCACCACCAAATGTGATTTTGCCGGCCAGCAACAGTTTGGTTATCATCACGGGATTTCGATCGCCAAATCGTTGCTTTGTGCGCGATGCGAGCGAAACTGCTGACAAGGCATATTGCAATGTTTTGAAAACGGTTTGTTTACACATTTCCTTTGGCTTTTTGGCTGGCGTAAGGTCTGTTTCACATTTCTTTGGAGTTTTCATTTATAGGTGAATCCTGGCAAAATTTCTTATTTGGAGTAGTTCTCTCCCACAACTCATATTCCACTTAACCAGATGCATAACTGCTGACTCTAAAATGTGTCGTACTCGCATTGGTTCTGACACTCGCACACGCCATGCGCTTGGCTCGTGTCTGCGGGCCAGGCATGACCATCGCTAAACCAGTCCTTTATGAACTGCAGAAAAGGTGCTGAAACAATCTTCTTCTTTTTTAAACCATTCTAAATGCCCAATTAAACCTTTTTTTCGTAGCTCAACATGTCCATGAGCGTATTTCTTATGCAAATGATCTTGGTGTTGTGTTTATTCTTAACCTTTCATTGATTTTACAGTTCCCTCGACGTGCACTTGCACATTCCGGGCACTGCAATTGCCTAATATGCTCTAATTATTAGTAATTTAGATTTTGTTCAAAAAAAAATGGGCTTCAGCCATGAAACAGGCCTTATAAACAAACATACGAAACTTTATTAATACCCATCGATTCGTCTACAGGTCAATTTGATGGGAAATGAGATGCCAAAAGTACGAAAGTCACGTAGCAATGGCTTTGCTCTCGCTAGATACAACGGTGTCTATCAGCGAGCCAAAATTTTGGCCTCTCGAGGGGATCATTCTTGCCGTCTACTGCTTCTAGATCTGGGGATCGTAAAACTACGTCCCATAAATGAGATGCGTGAAATTAACGATGAGTTGCTCTCCCTACCCTGCTTTAGTTTCCAAGTGCAACTGAAAGATGTGCCAAATTATGCCATTAGCGATGATGTCATTGCGTTTCTTACCCAATTCGAGGGTGAGAAGTTCATGGCAGTCTATGCCAATGGCAACTATGAGAATATACACATGGACCTAGTGCATGTAGAGACAAAAAAATCAATCAATACTCAGATACGAGAGTTTTGTTCCAATAGACTGGTATTTGATAAATTTGAGCCGAACAATACTAAACCGAAAGAGTCCCCCAAAAAGGAGCAGGCAACGTCAATGAAAGCAAAAGCTGAGCCAGCAAATCAAGTAAAACCAACTGAGAAGCAGCCTGAAGGAGAGAATAAGGCTGAACAGAAAGAGTGTGCCGAAAAAATAGAGCCCAAAATAGTACAGGAAACTCAAGTGAAACCAAAAGAAGATGAAACTGAAAAGCAGTCTGAAATGGAGAAGCAGCCCGAAGAGAAGTCGGCAGGGGAGCAGAAAGCGGAAGATAAGCCGGCAGTGGAGGAGAAATCGGAAGAGAAAGCTTTAATTACCCAGCTGGAAATAACCCCCTTGGATACACTTGTCCCCGAAACAAATTCAAAATCCCAGTTACCCCACCAACCGCTGAGAACAAATGGTCTCACTCCACCACCAACCCAAGAATCTAATTCTAAACCTACTTTGGAAACTATAAAGCCCCAGGAACCGATTAAGCCGAAAGAACTTACACAGTCCCCGGCTAATAAACCACTCTTGGTGGCTGTAAGTTTTAGCTAAGAATTTATTTACTATATATGTATTTCTAACTCTTTTAAAATCATCCGCAGCCCTTTCCGACTTGTCGTCTACAAAATAATATGCAAACCGGTCTGGATGTTTTTATAGTGGACAACTCGGCCATCTCACGTGGTGTGATTGGAGTCTTCGATAAGGAACATGCTCGTGAGTTTGCCGATTTACAGCTTCTACTTTCCGAAATCAAGGACTCGCAGCCGTATAAGCCAGTGTAAGCTATATAAAGAATCTTTTTTTTTGGAAATTTCCATAAACTGCATTCTTAATTTCCTCCCGAAGACCCAAAGAGATTGTCTTGGCTAAGTACGAAGATGCCTGGTATCGTGCCAAAGTAATGCAATGCCAACCACCCAATTATAAGGTCATATACTTGGAGTTTACCAATGTGGAAACAGTAACAGAACAGGAAATACGTCGCTATCCAACAGACCTGACTACGCCTTGCTATGTGAATCTATGTCTGATTGAAGGTACTGTGTGTATGTGTGTGATTATTCAGTTCAGTTCAAATTAATTTGTATAATTCTTAAAGGTTTTCCGACTGATCCCAATGAAGCTCAGATGGCCTATTTGAAGGATAACTTGACAGTGCATAGTTTAATCCATATCGACAGTGTGACCTATCTGCATGAAATGGCCATGATTAGAAGCACAACTCTGATCGAGGATTTGAAGGATCTAGCTTGAACTAATTCAATGATTTATATTTTTAATATTATATTCAGCTTATTCGCAAAGTTACTCTTTCTTCGTCACTCTGGAAGAGGCTTTGGAGAAATATGCCGAATTATCAAAGTTGTAAACCATTCAAACTCCAACATTTTCCTTTCTATAAACACTCTTTTAGATTTTCAATTCTTTTATCAAACCTCCAAAGTGAGACAGAGGAGTAACTTTAAATGTCCATTTCTTAAAAGGAACAGTCTGTTGTTGTTAGGGCTCTACGCAATAAGGCCCCAATGAAATAATGCCCCAAAAAAAAAATGAAATAAGGCCCCAAAAATTTACATAGAAAACAAAAACAACAATTTTTCCTAAAATTTGGGGTGTTATTTCCTTTTTTGGGGCATTATTTCCTAAATAAAATTTGAAAATGAAATAAGGCCCCAAAAGAAGAAATGAAATAAGACCCCAAACTCATTTTGGGGGCTTTATTTCATTTTTATTAGGAAATAAAACCCCAATTTTTAATATGAATATTTTGGGGTCTTATTGCATATTTATTAGGAAATAAGACCCCAAATTTTCATATAGATTTTTTGGGTCCTTATTTCATTTTGCTTATTTGTGCTAAAACATGCAATAAAATGCAATAACGGTTAATTTTCTTATCTGCTGGTCCTCTTAGACTAAGCATTTGATGCGTGGAACTTTTGTACAGATGTGCAAAAGTACCGTTTTAAAATTAGTTCAGTGATAAGCTTTTGAATATGTTGATCAGATGAGTGATTTGCATTGTGCGAAGTAGACGTGAAAGTTATGGAGTGCGAACAAATTGTTGGATTGCGGCGAAATGGAAGTTTGTTTTCATTATTTCAGTTTAAAAATAAGATCAATCTAAGCGACGCAGGCGAAAATTTTTTACAAAAAAATCGCTAGATTTTTTAGTAAAAAATTTTCATTATTTCTTAATGATATAGAAAGTTTATTTTACTCAAAATCCTTATATCAAGATTGTAAATTTATTTCTAACTCCTTATAATGAAAATATTGAAAAAAAGCAATTAAATGAACAAAAAAAAAACAACTGAAAAATTGGGGTGTTATTTCATTTTTGAAATTGGGGAATTATTTCATATGAAATTTGGGGCCCTATTTCATTTTTTTAGGGCCTTATTTCATCTCAGTGGGGCCTTATTTCATATTTCAAATTGGGGTGCTATTTCATTATGAAATAACACCCCAAATTTGGGGTCTTATTTCATTTTGTCTTTTGGGGCCTTATTTCTTTGGGGCCTCATTGCCTGCAGCCGTTGTTAGTACTAGATTTTTAATTCATGGCTAATTGCAATGTTTTCATATACATGACTAGTTTAAGACCTTACATGGAATCTAAACAGCGAAAGGGATAAACTTCACGTCACACTTGTAGGAACCATTTCAGATAATTTGTTGGTGAATACTAGGAACCTCTCCCTCTTGACCATTGCTATGATTAATTACACACATTGTGCCTGAAAAGCACAGCGCTATCCGAGGTGGATTTTTAAAGAGAGTGGCCTTATCAAAACTCTATAACCCTGCAGAGAAACTGTCAACTACCCAGCGGCACAAATCGACATTAGAAAATGGATTACTCCTTTATTACTTTGCCTTTAGTAAGACGGAAACAATCCCTACAGTCTGGTTTACTGAGCCATATGCATATCCGCTTTGGGTGCTCACATTCTGCATTACTAGTAATAAAAGATGTATGCTAGAGCCGAAAAAACAAAACAAAACTAAATTCGGGTTAGTTGGGCAACTGCGCAGCGGCAGACGGCAAAGCTTTTGGCGTTTATTTTTAAGTTTATCATTAAACTGACGCGAGTGCGAAAGAAATAAGAAGCGAAAATTAATCCAAAGTCAAAGTCAATGTGAGTTGGAATAAGTTTATATGGGAAAACTCAATTAAAATTTAATTGACATGAAAAAATAGATCATCATACCCTGGCAGCATAATACTATATACCCAGCATTCCCAGCAATGGGCCTAATGAGCATGCTGTGTAACACTTTGTTGCATACAAAAACATGTACAAAGCAATGCTCACTTTAATTCCTCATTGTCCACAATGAAATATGATCGAGAACTTGGGATTTGGACACAAGACGCGCACTCAGCGTTTTTGTCTTCTATAGAAATCCACAAGCATCGTGTCCGCTGCTGCTCGAGAACAGCAATTTAGATATCCAATAAAAGGAAGGGGCAGCTGTGTCTTAATGTTGCTTTAATAATCTTTTAATGATACATTTTTGCATTTAATAATGAAATAAAGATGCTTCTGATATGAAATGAGAAACAATCTTCAAAAACATATCGGAAAAATGAAAATATAAATGAAAAAGTGAATTTTTCTAAGAAAAATCTGTTAAAAAGCTAGCCTCTGGCTACGCCCTTTAGCCCACGTCTTTTTTTTTTAAAGGGAGCGCCCTCCGGGCTATTGGAAATAACTATCTTAAGCATCAAATCCAAACTTTGGTAAATTTAGCAATACACTTCTTCACAGGCGGCTCAAAGATAAACCTAGGAGTTGGAGCTGCCGTATACCGTAAAGAGCCAGAAATAAACCTCTCTTACAAAACTCGAACAGAACAGTAAATCTAAAATTTCTTTTCAAATGAATTTGTATATATATATAGATAAATATATTTGTGTATGCAATATTCATATTAAAAACATTTATATAAATAAAAATTCAATTAATTAACAACATTAAAAGCTGTTAATACGGTATTTGATTTGTTTCTTAGCTAGATTAGTTGCCGCTGATTAAAGGAATTACAAACAACAAGGCGTACAAATGAAAAGCATTTTAGTTCGGGTTTAAAATTGAAAATTAAATTGGCAGCACAACAACGACGACGACGACGACGACAAAGAAAAGGCACTGTTTGGTGTAGAATTGGCATCGAGCTAAGTTGCTATTAGACATTCTTCTTCATGGTCATCTCATGGGCTGTGCGCAGACGACGTCTCAGTTCGTTGGGGAAGCGTTCGTAGCATTTCTTGCACACCGGCTTCTCGTCGTATTCATAGAACTTGGATTTCTGCGTCATTTTTGTATCGCACACCGAACAGGCAAAGTGATGGACACACCAGGCTTTGTTCAGGGCCGTAAAAACTGTTGAAGGAAAAAGGATATTAATGTCGAAAATTTCAAACATAGATATAACAGCCACTTACCATCGCCACCTATAACTTGATTGCAGACAAAACATAAATTGCCAAACAGCTGATGGTAATGCGTTTCGCAATAGGCCAGGCCACGCTTCTCATAGTGGCGATGTCCCAGGAAGGGCTTCTCACACTTGGCGCACACAAAATGCTCCACATGCCAGTGCTTGCCCAAAGCGGTGACCACACGCTCCTCAATGGGCCGCCGGCAGGCTCCACAAATGGGTATGCCCATTTTGTCATGACAACGCAAGCAATACAATTCGTTCTTTAAAAGGAGAGGTATAGAGTTTGTTAAGAGCGTAAGGGAAGCTAACAACAGACAACCGACTTACCATATCATTGGCAGCCAAACCAGGACGACTCTTGACCTCACGCGCTGTGGAGTCCAGCTCGGTGCCACAAGCTGTGCAGCTAAAATGATAGCCGTGATAAACTTCACCGCGAAAACGCAGCGGCTCCTCGTCGATAAGGCCACTGAAAAGATGGGGATTTGTGGTGATTAGCAGGAAATTCTTGTGCAAAGAAAATTAGACAAATATTGGGGGATTTTAGAAAAAAATGTCCACAGATGACAACATTATTTTCAAACTTCGAATGATATTTAAAACCACAATATTTCTAACGAAAGTTTGGTCTAGCGACTCCAAGCTAACGCTTCGGTTTACGTACAGGTTTGTTTTAAGTCTAGCCTCATAATCATCATAACCGATATTTTTAAACACGTCAGGATCAGCTCAAGGCCGATGTGTGGCTGTCAGACCTCACTTTACTATGATCTCCGAAGAACTAAGTCGTCTCAAAGCCAATTTATGTCGTTTAAATTATATTAATTTGTCCTCAGAAGTGATGACTTCCTCAGCTCAGGTAAGGAGTTGCTTACAGTTCTCTCGGTATTGGATATGTCATAGTTTTTCTGGGTCTTACATAGGGAACATGATACATGCTCTGATCGATGGTCATTTTCAGCTTGCGTAGTGGATTTCGACGAACTCGATCATTTACGGGATGGCAGGGTTCCTGCCAGTCTTTTATTCCATAGGCATCCTCGAACACCTTCGCAGTCGGGTTATTATTGAGAGGCGAGTTCGGTGAACATTTTATTTCACGTTCGGGACCGGTCAATTGGCCGCCTAGATCGTGCGATTTAACGGCTTTAGACTATTTTTTGTGGGGCTATGTTAAAGCTCATGTCTATACAGACAAGCCCGCTTCAATTTACGCATTGGAAGACAACATTGAAGCATTTATTCGTGAAATACCGGCCGAAATGTTAGAAAGAGTATGCCAAAATTGGACTAAGCGGATGGACCATTTGAGGAGCAGTCACGGTCAACATTTGCATGAAATAATCTTCAAACATTACATTATATGGACCGTACTATCGATTCAAATAAAGATTTCATGCATTTTTCTGAATTGTATGCTTTTTTTTTAAAAAACTTTCCTATAGCTCTTAAAAAATCACCCTTTATATAAAACGATTCTAATCGATGTTTTCATAAAATGTAGGGAAAAAATCGATGCCATGAACATCGATATATTGCCATCTCGAGCAAACACTCTGGTATGTATTAGAGACCTGCACAAGTGATTACACGATGTCAGAATCAAGAGTAAAAGTACTAATTTTTACGATTACAGTTACCTTTTTTTGATAACAGGTAATCATTTTCATGATTACGAGTAGTAATCGGCATCGTGTCATCGTACGATTATAGTCGTGAAATTGTGAGACAAAAATCTAACAAAAAAAGAATAGTCAAAATCAAACTGTCGGTAAAACTTTATGACAGTGCAAATTCTTCCAGCCTTAATTTACGAATGACACTTACACTTATCTGTTTTAGTTGTATAGTTTTGGTTATACATTTCAATTGAAGAGTTGACCTATTTAATCACAAAAATATCTGAAGAGTTCGAGTTTAATATTCTTAAAGAACCTCAGACCGCGAAATCTTTGGCTTGAGTTGGTCCACTATGACCTTCAAACCACAGATCATTTATATGTCTAAGAAAATACATATGAGAATTATTCAGATCAATATGAACCAAAATGATCTTCGATGGATTACACGTCTCTGGAAGCACTTGCTTCGATTCGCGTATATTCTCAAGACTCTATCTCTATCCATATATTTTTATAATATTTTAATCGAACTTTTCGATGTAGAAGTAAATTGAGAATACAATTTTTATACTCTGTACCGTAGGTACATAGAGTACATACAAGTTTGTGCACAAGTATGTAACATCCAGAAGGAAGCATCTCCGACCCCATAAAGTATATATATTCTTGATCAGCATCAACAGCCGAGTCGATTTAGCCATGTCCGTCTGTCTGTCCGTCTGTCTGTCTGTCCGTATGAACGCACAGATCTCAGAGATGGTAAGAGATAGAGGTTTGACATGTATGGGACATATGCTTCTTATGTCTGCAGGCAGATCAAGTTTATTTTCAATTTTGGCCACGCCCCCTCCCGCCCCCAATTTAGAAAAAACGTTATATCTTCCACAGTTTTAAAGATAGATGGCTTGTTCCTTTTGGACATATTTAGTTATTAGGATAACTTATCGATCCGCCAAAGAAATGAAGAAGATCGGATGAACGGTTTTCGAGTTATGATCAAAAGACAAATTTTCTTGGTACAGAGAATGTTATAGTCGGGCTTGACCGACTTTCTTTCTTGTTTTTATATAAAAATGAGTATAATTATTAAAAGGTTGCGGTTCCTACGATGCCACGGTGCCGAATTGACAGCTAGGTAATCGTACTCATCTGTAATCGCAACTCGATTACTATTTTAATTACTCTAATATTTATGGTATGGTGTAAGGTTCTCAATACAAAAAGGTCCATTACCAGTCTCTTCACAAATGTTGGATATCTGAGACCAAACACATTCTGGTAGGGAGAAAGTCTTGTGAACAAGTCAAAATCTACTTTTTCATCTAAAATTGTTGCTCTGTTGTTACAGCATCGGTGTCGATATTGTGCTTGTCCAAGCAATGTCGTCGCAATTATATCGTTCGATTCATGTTCGTGTTACGAAACAATCTCCACTCTAATTTAGTTCCAGGAACATTTCAATCATTTGCGGGTTTTCTCGATTATCACCCCACTTGTTTTGCGTATACTCACTGGCATTTTTGGCAAACATAACGTCCGGTAATCTCAGCCTTCACCTTGGCATTGCATTCATGGCATAAAGCGCGATTTTGATTCTTAATAAAACCAGAATCGGCCAACTCCTTGGCGCACAGCTGACAACGGAAGCACTGGGGATGCCAACTCGCGGACATGGCCTTGATGACGCGTCCGATGACAAATTCGCCACACTTGTTACAACAGGGCGCAAACAAGACATGGAAATCGCGCTCGCAATATTTGCGACCCTCAAACTCATAGAAGATGCCATCCTCGAAGGGCCGGAAGCACTGGGCGCAGCTGAAAATATCAAAAATAAATAACCTAAAGATTGCAGCTTATTCAGAGCTACTTACACAAAACACTGCGTATGCCATAGTTCGCCATTCGAGTTGACAATCTTTTCGGTGGGCTCAAAACCATCGGCGCAACGCGTGCAATGCATTGCACCCAACGACATGTTGTTGGCCTGTATTCTGCAAATATCACAAATGATTATAGATTATTATATCAATGTTTAAGGTTTGGTTAGTGTTTACACTTCTGCTTTAGAATACATCATGGTTAGAATAATGTCCAGCTCTGTGGGTATGAAACAAGCAACTTGAGACGAATGCTGATTGGGGGACAACGCACAACTCTTATTCCAAGTGCCTTAGCCTTATCAGGTTAATGTTAGCGAAGCTTACGATTGTCGCTTTAGTGAATCACATTTCTGACAAATGCACAAAACGATAAAAAGCTTTGCATTCCTTTTGGAAAATAATGAGAAGAGAGCTAGAGCGACAGTTCAAGTGGAATTATTGCCCAGTGCGGATGTATGTAAGATGTGGGTTGTGAAAGAAAAACTATCGAATGGAAAAACGGATTACGATTAGCAAACGGAAACAAATCTTTTTGATTAAATATATTAGAGGGAATTCGGAACGGATTTCAAGATTTCAGGATTTCTGAACCGGAGGACGGTCCCTCTTGCTGAACCGCTGTGCCGACAGAATTTACCAAGTAGAACTGGGATCGATCGACCAAGGTTCGAATCAAAACCTTAAGTTCGAAAAGAGAAGAACTGAACCTCTTTATTTGAGACCATCCAGGTATCAAACCAATTTTTGGATTCTTCGTAAGAAGAAGGTGTTTCCTGGCCAGGCCTTGTGCCTAAGACCGTAGCTAATCCGGGTGCAATGAGACATTCCACTTGCATTCCTCATACATTGCAGCTCTCCCCTGCATTGGATTCCTGAGGTGGAAACAGCTCATTTGGTTTTACAGTTCAATTCAATTACAGTTCAACACGTGGCGCAGTAGGCGGTCATTTGATTTGACAGCTCAGCATATGCTACTTATAATTTCTTTTTTATCAACTTGCTTTTAAATTTGAAAAAGAAACGTCTGGAAGGAGAGGTTATTTCTTTTTATTCTTAACAAAATTGTAAAATGCCGAGCGTGGATTTGGTTTTAAAAGGATGCTCCGATTGACCATCTGTAAAAATATTTCTTAGGGTCAAGAAATTGTGATAATTTCTAAACATGAAAACTGACTAGTGATTCTTCGAAACGATCCAGGTTCCAAGCAGAGGGGTCCGTTTCGGGTTGATAACAATTTAAAATGACTAAGAAACCCGAGCCGATACAGTTATCAGGCCCGGATTGTAGCCTTGTAAAATATATATTAAAAAAGATATGTATTTTATTTTATTTACGACAAAAGAAGTTTAAACTTTTTAACTGACTTGTATTGAAGGAAACTTCGATTAAGGCTACAAACTGGTCCTGCACTGAACCAGAAAAGACCGGGTCGGATCGGTTTTTTTAGGGTCCCTCGAACCTGTCATGAAACGTACATTTTAAACTTCCAACATCTCAAACCTGAGTCCGTTCCTGACCTCATCTGTATGGAAAAAGGGTCGTTTGGGGAAACTACTTTAGTCACGTTTTTGAGAACTTTTATAGTTTTCAATTCATAGTTTGAAGAGGAAAATTAATTCTTGTTTTGAAAATGTAGAGCAGAATAACTTCCATTATTAAAGACATGGACGCCATTTCTATAGACTGAAGGATAATCTAGATTAGTAAATTTGAAGCGTACTTCTTAGCTTAAATAATGCCAACCGATCATACAAATTTATTCCAATTCGCCGAAAATAGGGGGAAACCAGTGCAGATTTTTTGAGGTTAGCCATTGGAGCGATTTTTATACCTCTGCAAAGGGTATTATAATTTCGCACAGAAGTTTGCAACGCATAGAAATATTCATTTCCGACCCTATAAACTATATATATTCTTGATCAGGGCGACGAGCTGTGTCGATTGAACTTTGCCAGTCTGTCTACTCGACTATCTGTCTGTTTCTACGTAAACAGAGTCTTCTTTTTGCTGCACGCTACTAATATGTCAGAGCCTACCGCATCGGATGACTATATCTTATAGCTCCCATAGGAACAGTCGGTCGTAAAATTAATTTTAGTGAGAAAAACTTGTTTATTTTCAATGGAAACGCCTCCAAACTTTGAATTCATAGGTTTTCTATGCTTTTTCATAAGTGTGTCAAGTTTGATGAAAATCGGACAACTATATGGTATTGCTGCCACTCAAAAGATAGGTCTGAAAAACAAAAGTCATTTTTGGTTCTTCAAGTGGATTCCAATTCTTCAACCTCACCCTTTTTTATCAGTTTGCCGCCAACTAAATACTAATATCAACCCACACTCATCCCTCACTCACTCACACACAAACACACACACACAATCAAATAGTAAACAACGGCGGCCTCTATAAATACATTTTGAATGGGTGTCCACATGACGTCATCGCTGAAGTAAACATCTGGCGCATTCACCACATGAAAAATGCACCTTATGCGGGCTTTAGCGGACGCTAAATAACTTAATGGATTCGAGTTAAATGAAAGCTCTGGAGATTTGCATTTTAAGTAGTCTGGATAGGCAGCTTATTAGGTGCCACAGGGGAGGAGTTATTAAGACTAAACGAGACAGGTGAATGAGGCTATCAACTGGGTCAGTATCAGTTTAGGCCATTTGAATGATGCCGATGATGTAAGCGGAGGGCAAGGCCGTTAATATTCTTGCTTACTGCACGGGTGGCATATTTCTGTTGTGGCTGAACGGAACTGGAACTGGCTTTCACTTGTTGCTGCACTCGTTTTTAGATCACGACCGACACAAAAAGCACTGGCGTCCAAACTAGCGACTAGCGACGTAAATATGCTCAGATCGTTAAATTTTTGCTAGTCGAGTTGCCAATTTAGCTTGGTACGAGCCAAGTCCGGTTTGCACATTAGCCAAAACTGCCAAAAATAGCCAAGATGGCCAACATCAGCAGCAACGACGACGGCGATCACCGCAACAACAACAAATACAATTTAAATTAGAAATTTCACTGAAAATTCAGCTCGCTCATTCAGTTTCAACACTTTCTATACGTACAATCAACACTTTGCTATAACTTTTTCAATTAATACAAAGAAATTATTTGTGCTCTTAATAAATTAAGCAAATTTCAGAGCAAAGAGTAGCGTAAGTAGAGAAGAAATCTAAGCGTTTTCTCTGTCAGCTGTTCTCTTGGTGGGGAAATAATGAATTAAATCCCCCTATGGAAATTCCCCCTGTATTTTGTATGCGTTGGCCATGCTGTGCCATTATCGATTAACCAGTGTTTTGAGACAAGGCGCCAGCATTTGAACTTCTTGAAGTAGATTTACCACCAAGCACTTGTCTAAAAATAGTCACAACTAAGTTGATAATGTCTAGATAAGCGCTGTTCAGAATTATTTGTTTGCTTTTTTCGCTTTCTTATCAAAAAAACGTTTCATAATGATTGACTTATCAGCTAAATTAGTTTTTGAAATTGTACACAAAGTTGTTAAAAGGTAAACAGCTTTGACATTGAACTCTATTGTTATGTAATATGCCACTTAATTGTAATTCAATTTCTCTTCCGCCTGGTCATAATTAATACCGCAGTTTCCGTCATAAATGCTTTGCAATTGTATTCTCTCTCTCTCTCGCTTTCTTTATGCTTATCAATACAAAAGAGTTGCCGGGACAAAAAGACTTTTGTTGTATTTATATCATATCAAATTCTCTTTTTATTAATTGTGTTTCGTATCTCAACAACATAAACAAAGCGGCAAGGGCGCCAAAGGTGTGAGAGGGAGATGGGGAGAGGACGGAAAAACACCATCCACAATGAGAACAACATGCCGACTGGCACGTAGCAACAGCAGAAGGGGGGCCTGGGAACAGTCTAATGACCGGGAACAGTCTGTAAATAAATTGTTGTTTACCCAAATTCTATTTGTTGTCTTTTGGCAACTCAAGGCAATTCGTTTTTTGGGAAATCCCATAAATCTGGTAAGAAAGTTGTCTACTTTCAAGAGCGGATGCAGTTGCAGTGGGTGTTTAAATTTAAATTCAATTATGCTATACGTATTTATTATTGCAGCTGGCCCAAAGCCAGCAAACCAGCCAAACAACTACACGACTTTTGTGTACTCACACACACACACACACACACACATCACGCCCATGTCATATGTAGATTGCTGCACCCACCGATTTGTGCAGTTGATAAACAAAATTTGTTTACAGCATGAAAAATTTTGTTTCAAAAATTCCCTTAAATAGAAAATTTAGTGCATTTGGCTGATCCATCGATATTGCTCGGGAGGAAATGCACTATTAGTTTTTTCTAACGGAAGCTGTGGCTAAAATTTAAGGAACCGTAGAAGAGTAAGATAGGTTCCGGAGAATCAAAAATACCTCTTTTCATTAGCCAAGATCTACATTTTTTGGAGTTATTGGAAGGTGCTAGCTTTGTTGTCGTATTTTGATCTTCAGAGTAGCTTTATGGGATGGTAAGACTGTTTTGACCGGCCGAGACACATGTGACCGAGAGTTGTCAAATTGAAAAAATTACCTTGTAGTGCCTTTGCTCGCATGCTGGCCGTTTTTGCTTTAATGCTCCTCTCAAACGCATCAATTGAGTTCGGTAGAGTGGGCCGGTTGTAGCATTCAATAGTGGTACATACATGAGCTTGACATCGTGAATATTCAGCTTAGGCGTCGATTTCGATATATGGCCGCGCGGGCCGTCTGATTTTATGGTCATCGTAAAGAACCTATTTTATATCAGCAGTCAAAGGTACAATGCAAAAATCCCTTTCTTTTTTGCAGTTGAAGCAGCTTTTTCGCAAAATGAGTTTTCTTGGCACACTTCAGCGAATTGACACATGCTGAAAAAGAAAGCCCAGTATTAAGGCTTCAAAATGAAGTTGGCTGCAGCATGGTTCGATTCGATTTAATACTAGAAACGCCACCCTTAAAAAATCCTTATGTGTACAGGTAATATAAATAGAAGATTTTTTCTTTAAGCAGATTCTTAAAATCAAAAAGTGTAAAGGTTACGATAACTGTTTTGGCCGATAACTTTATACCGGTTAGGGTACGGTTAACAGTTATTTACCTTTTTTCGATTGGATTTCGGTAGCGACTACGGTTATTAGTATCATTATACCTAGGATTATCATTTTTCCAGTAAAAGAGCTTGCCTTAAATATGATGGAATATATTTACTATTACTAAACTCATAGTATTCACATCTTTAGTGGTCAAAGATGTGAGATTCAATTGATGTCATTTGTACTGTGTTTGGAAAGGCTTTTGATTCTGTTTATCGATTCTTGCTGTTTCATCAACTAAGGCTAATCGGGTTTCCAACTTAACTTCTTGGTTTATTTAAGTTCTAAGCAGGGCCAAATCCGGAACTCCGACGTTTATTTTACTGTGAACCAAACCTTTTTAGAAATGAAAGCTTAACCCGAACCAGTTCCGAACCTAAAACCAAAACCAGCCGGATCGGATGACTAAAGCATACAGCTGACATAGGAATGATCGGTCGAAAAAATAGTTTTAGTACGAAAAAGTTATTCCCTCCATACTTTGTTTTTTCTTAGTTTGCTATGGCTTTAAAGCTATAAAGCTATTTTTATTGAGAAAAACTTTTTTGTTTTAAATGGAATTTTGTACATGTGCGTTTGTTAGGCTTTTGCATGATTCCACTAAGTTTTGTCGAAATCGGACATCTATATAGTATAGCTGCCATACAAAAGTAGAGTCAGAAAAGTACACAGAGGGAAAAACCAATAACATTGGACTCAAAGTGACAACATTCGGTGTCAAAAACTAATCATGACCGGATTTTCTCACTTCGAGAACATTTTTTTGAGAACGCAAAATCTTGATGTGAGTTGAAATGTTTTGTTTTTGAGAACATTTTGAACTCAGAATAACTTGAATGTTTTCTGTGGAAATCTCCTTCAAATTAGTTGGAAAAACGTGCTGCAAGGGTATACAAACTTCGTCCGAGCCGAAGCCGACTTTCCTCTAATTTTATACTCTGTACCATAGGTACATAGAGTATTACAAGTTTGTGCTAAAGTATGTAACAGCCAGAAGGAAACATCTCCGACGATATAAACTGGCCACCCTATTCACCGGACTTAAATATAATTGAAAATGTGTGGGGATGGCTAGCACGTCAAGTATACGGATCAGATCAGCAATATTCGAGCGTACCCGAACTAATTTCAGCTATCAAATTAGCATGGGGCTCGATTTCGTTGAAATATTTGGAAAAATTGTATGCATCCCTTACAAACCGAATGTGTGAAGTTTTGGAGAAAAAGGGTGGCTCAACACACTACTAAAGAACTATTTTTTTGTTTAAAAACATGTTAATCTATATACTATATATAAATTTGTTCAACCTGACTGACTGACTGACTGACTGGTGACCGTCGTGCAGCCCAAACCATAAGAGATAGAAGGCTGAAATTTTTGACAGAAGTTTCCTTATGTGGTGAAAGTGCGTACTAAGGCGGGGTTTTGGAAAATTCCACGCGGGAAAGCCGGAAAAGCGTCGGAAAATTTTATTTTTGATCCGAATGACTGGACACGTGTTTTTCCGATTTTTAAAAATCCACCCACAAGGAAAATTGCCGGTAAATTCGTTATGCAAAAATGAATTTTTCCCCCGATTGACTTAAAATTCGGTTAGTAAGGATAGTAAGTGAAGTAAATTGAGATGTCATTTTCCGATGTTGGAAAATTTGACCGTAGGGCCGGAAAATTCCCTCAAAAGCGTCGGAAAAGTTTGTATGGGGAAAATTTTATTTGACATCCGATTGACTTGGAATTCGGTTTGTAAGCAAAGTATGCAAAATAATTGGACACGTGTTTTCCCGATTTCGGAAAATCCGCCCACAAGGAAAATTGCCGAGAAAATTCGATTTGCAAAAATCTAGTTTTTCCCACGATTGACTTAAAATTCGGTTAGTAAGTGAAGTAAATTGAGATGTCATTTTCCGATGTTGGAAAATTTGACCGTAGAGTAGAAAAATTCACGGAAAAGTCTGCAAGCTACGTAACTATAATTAACCCGATTGAATTGAAATTCGGTTTGAAAGAATAGTAAGTGAAGTTTCATCCGGTTGACTCGAAACTCATTTTGTAAGGATGGTTAGTAAGACAAATTGAGATACCAGTTTGCGATGTCGGAAAATTCGACAGTAGGCTCGGAAAACTCTAGGAAAATTATGCATCCGAAAAACTGTTTTTCAACCGATTGACTTGAAACTCGGTTTGTAAGGACCGTAAAAAAATTAATTTGTAATGAGATCTTCCGTTTTTTGGAAATTTGGCCCTAGGGTCGGAAAACTTCCGGAAACTCCGAATGCAATAACCGATCATCCGATTGACATGAAACTAAGTTTGTAAGGATAGAATAAGAAATAGCGATAACGATAACGATAACGAAAATTATAACGATATCGGTAACAGTAAAGGTAACGAGAACACTGACGATATTGAAAATTGATCAACGACTGTTGTTTCGACAAATTCAGCACCATGGGTAGAAAATTGGTAGTCAAGACTGTATAAAAGTTTAGTTTCCAGCGATAAGCTCCAAACGAATTTTATGAGCTACATTAAAAAAAAGTACGGAATACGTGACTTTAAATATTTTTAAATTCAACCCACAAAGTCAAAAAATATGCGGAAAGTTGTTGTATGCAACTCTTTTGATCTTCATTTGATCAGCTCCGTAAACATATTGAAAGCATCACATTAAAAACATAAAAAGAAAGTCGGTCAAGCCCGACTATAACATATTCTGTACCAAGAAAATTTGTCCTTTGATCATAACTCGAAAACCGTTCATCCGATCTTCTTCATTCCTTTGGCGAATCGATAAGTTATCCTGATAGCTAAATATGTCCAGAAGGAACAAGCCATCTATCTTCATAACAGTGGGAGAGGAGATATAACGTTTTTTCTAAATTGCGGGGGCGGGAGGGGGCGAGGCCAAAATTGAAAATAAACTTGATCTGCCTGCAGACATAAGATGCATATGTCCCATACATGTCAAACCTCTATCTCTTACCATCTCTGAGATCTGTGCGTTCATACGGACAGACAGACGGACAGACTGACAGACGGACATG
>JAWNNO010002282.1:0-55888 GCA_035044985.1 Lordiphosa fenestrarum | reverse complement strand
CCTGTATTCAAATTGGTAAATCTTTGCTTATACAAATCACAGAATTGATTGGGATAGCT
Organism: Lordiphosa fenestrarum; assembly: GCA_035044985.1. NCBI lineage: Eukaryota > Metazoa > Arthropoda > Insecta > Diptera > Drosophilidae > Lordiphosa > Lordiphosa fenestrarum. The sequence continues at coordinate 55,829 of JAWNNO010002282.1, read as the reverse complement.
TATTTTAAAGCTAATGTGTAGTGCTATAAAAGGTTGATGGTGATTTCCGATGATTTTCTTGAGCTGATCACTATTTTTAGAAATCGGAGCTTAAAGATAATTTAAAACGCCTCATTTGATACTTTAGTAGGCCTTTATGGAAAGAACATATTTTTGTTTTAAGTCGCTTATATAATATCGCTAAAAACTATTTCTTAACTTTAAAACGAACAATTATAAGCCACCCTACGATTTTTAAACAAAAGATAAACCAAATTGAGTACATCGGCTCGAAAATACAAAATGTTGTACTGCCCCAATTCAATACAAATGACTAGTATACTGTACTGATTTGAATTGGATACCATTGGGCCATTGCATATCTTGTGACAAAACTTTAAAGCATACAAGCTTACAGATTTAAAGAAGCTCGGCTTGGCCTTCTTTGGCTGTAAAGACAATTATTTATGAAGCAGAATACAATTAATTATAGTAGACTAACGCTGTGAAGCATCACATGCAGATCTCAGATCAAAGCCCAATATGTTATTTCAAGTACATGTATTCAAAATGGTATATCATCGCTTAAGAAAATTCGTAAAAAAGCTTGGGAGAGTTTATGTTGAAGTTGAGAAAAAGAATCAAAGCAAATGTAAAGGTTTCACAAAAAATCGTTTCCAAAAAAATGGTCTAAGTAGGCACTATAAGCAACTCTAAGCTCAAGTTACCAAAAATGTAGGTTTGAATATCTTTTCCGAAAGCACTTGCGTACTCAGCACAAGTGAAAAATGTGGAATCAAGACTAACTCTTCAATATACTAGACCTTGTTGCCTAGTGTCATTAACGGTATAAAGTTAGCATACTTTGAAGGGCATTTATCTTGATATTTCTTCAGTGCTTAAACAGGTTATATATGAGCTCTCAAATGAGTTTATACACAACTCATAGCATACATTTAGTGTCTCGGATGATAAAAATGCGATTTATTTAGTCAGTATCCCCAAGTTAGCTTGGGGATGTTAAGAAAGCGACTCTTCTGGGAGATAGAAAAAAGTATATATTGAGGAATAACAAAGGAGTAACAAAAAGTCTCTTCATAGGCATACGAAAACGTGTATAATAAACCAGCTTCTCATAGGCCTAAGAATGCATTTATTGCTAGGCACAGAAAAAGCTATATTCGTCGGGAAAAGAACTATTCGGTCTTAAAGTACGTTCTCGAATTTATTCTGCTTTGTTCTAGAATTTTATAAGAACGATTCGCACTTGGAAATGCTTACTTTGAATACGAATCGTTGTTAAAAGCTAAATTGACCGTTTGAAATTTAAAATTAAGTTCTTATTTCAAGAAATATATCAAGCTTACTGAATTTCGCTCTTATTTCTTATTTCAAGAGACAAATATCCAACTAAGATCATTGCGGCTTTAATGTAACAAGGAATGTATGGCAAAATAGGATTAGGTGAAGAACATTTGAGTACTAGTTTCAGATCAAAAACGATGTATTGTAGAATTAAGTATGTTCTATATGTTCTATTCTAGTATCAAAGATCTTAAAAAAAAACATAATTCTTTCCTAAACTAAGGACAGTAGTGTGCTTAGTTTAATCTAAATCGAACTTAAGATGAGTTTTAACGTTTCTTAACAATATTCCTTATCGGGATCGGAATAAACAAACCGTTATTGAAATCCAGAATTACAATGCAGAATAATTTGTCAAAGAAAGTTAAATTAATGTGTATGGCTTTTATTATTAAAACATTTGGAAGACCCACAAAAAAGTGATATCATATATTAGGCGTATTGTGTGCAGATTTTTTTCATGTCATGTATATGGCAGTCTGTTTACACCGAGTACCTTATTTCCAAACTTATTTGTTATCTGGCACGCATTCACACATGTATGAAAGCAATTGACAGCCTAACCAACCATTAATCCTACTGATTATTAGGCAGATTTCAATAAATTTAACAAAATATTCAGAAATTGTGGAATTTTAACACTTTGTGCTGTTGTTCCCAATGTAATGAAAATTCTCGCATACCCCAAGAACTCAAGCACATCATCCGGTGGCCAGAAGTGGCAAATATTACATACCCCAGTGCAGCTGCCGTGCAAATAATTTTCGTTACGAGCGCAGACATAAGCCCGAAGCTGTTGCCCTGGCAACTACGTCTAAGTTTATAAAAGCGTTGGACGGGCCCAGGGGCGGCAGAAGAGTGTAAGATGGGCCCAGAACTTTTGCACTAAGAAGCTTGTATGGCCATGTGCTTTGGCTGGCCGCCTGCGCAATTTAACTAAAAGCTCAATCAATCATCTTAGGAGGCACCTCCATGGCAATGCTTAATTTGTGCTTATCGTCCTGTGCCCCCCGTGTCCATCCGCGGGCTCCTTTGTCAATGTTGTCATAGAGTTCCTTTCCCTAATGTTCGCCTCGAGAAGTTTTAAGCCGCTTTCCAGGCGCTTTTTGAAGTTTATCTGCTTCTACCTGGACCCAAAATGTGTTGCACTTACACACACACACTGACAGATATTTGCTTAGCTGCAAAAGGGTTGATTATTAGGAAATTGTAGCGACTTAAGCGCCCAAAGGCGGCTTATAGGGGATTCGGTGTTCAAGGCTTTAAAGTAATTGCTTGTAAGCAATTAGATATATGAAATGGAGGGGAAAAAGATCTAACAAGTGTAAAGATCTACGCTTTAATTTAACTCCGCTTTAACCCCCCACCCCGCGGCTAACAACCATTATGAAGCCCACAACAATGTTGTTGCTGATGAGCTGAAAGATGTGCAACCTGCACAATAAGAATATAATTATGTCTGCTTTCTGCAATTATTTCAATTATAAACACAAGCTGTTGCATTTTCGCCAGCGCCACAGACGCCAGAACAACAACAACAACAACAACAGCAGCGGCAGCAACCATAATAAACAATGGAAAAGTTGTTGCCGTTGGGGGCATAAAAAATCTACTTGCATACTTTTCAGCGTAAAGCTTGCATAAAATGAGCACATTAGCCCCAAAGCAGGGCAAGGGAGGGAGCTGAAGGTGTTGGACTGTGTAAAGATGATGGAGACGATGTAGACGCAGTAAGACGCCCCAGTGTAGCAATAATTTTTTTGTTCTATGTTTTGTTTTGTTTATGTGGTGTTACACAGTGAGAAAATGTATGTGTAGAACTGTTAAACAAACAGCAAAATATTTAGCAAACTCTCTAAGAATGGGATAAACTGTTTCACATATTCCGTATGTGTGGGCTAATGCAAACATTTTACATTTGAAAATATTGCTTATCCTGCTAATTTCTAGGTTAAGTTGAAAATTGAATGATTTTTTCCAACTGTGAGTCAGCTTTTTATATAATACTTGGATATTTCAGCTTGGTTTCTAAAAATTTGACGCTCATCTTCGCAAAGGCGTCTTATGACTTTGGAATGAGTCTGACGCCACCATCGTACATTGACCCAATTAAACAACGACTTTTTTCATGAAGCAGCTGAAATCCAAGAAATCATGGTTCATTTGTTCATTACATTGCAGTTCCTTACATATCCGAAGAATATTACCTCTTCTATTCCATCATCTAATTTTTCATCTGACATCCAGAAGTCAAAGCTCCGGATTCAATGCTATGAATGAATTTTGCTGGAAACCTTGAAATTACCAGAATACTTAAATTAGAACATAGTTCCGAAGATCCGTTTTGTAAATCATATCCAAGCTCTGGACTATGCGACTATGAGAAGTGAATGATGTAAGTCAAGTCGTAACATAGCTTCTCAAATCAATGTTCGAGTGATGTTTTGGAAAAGTACTTATAAATGATGGCATTAAAAATTAAGGTTAGTTTTAAGCAAAGTTCATCGGTTCAGGCCCAAGTAACAGGTCCTCGAACCGACGAAAATTCGAACCGAACCTTCTGTACAATTTTAGAGGTGTGCAGCCTTGGTTCGAATTAATGTTCCATAAATGTCCATGCACGCAAGAAAGCCCTCTCTTCCGAACCTACCGGATTCTCAGAAACCGGAATGGGAACAAGATAGTGAACAGTCTACCTGAGGCAGTAGTCGCACTGAGCCAAGAATCAACAATATACCTTTATAATCCCCCATAGGATATAGCAGAGAAAGAGGCAGGGGAAAGATGGGAAATCACATCTGACTGCGGAATCTTTAAATGATCAAGCAGGGAGGCATAAATTCCAGCAACCATTGGAAAAAGAGGCCAAGATGGCCCCCAACAAAATTATGCCATTCGTCTAAGGGATTTCGGAACCTTTCAGCTTTATTTGCCATTTAAAAATTAAATTCGGATTAGCTTAAGCATTTTATGGGCATAAAGCAGCACCAATTTATTACCAATTTAATGGGATTGATTTTAAGATTATTTTAGAATAATGAAAATAATATTGTTTACACTTGATTCAAAAGTATATCATAAATTGTTTAACACTAATTTGACTTACATGTCATACATAACCAACAAGGCTTCTTTTTGTGTGTCTTGTTAGGTCATCGCTAGAGTATTGCTCGTGCATTTGGTCACCCCAATATAGTTACTATGTATCAGGATTTATTGGAGTCGGTTCAAAAGCTTCAACTGGGATGCCGGTCGCCGTTTGCCTCCATATTAAGATAGGCTACGTCTTTTAAACTTTCCTTCTCTAAAGAGTCACGGTGTGATTTTTCTGTTGCTGGTGATGTTGATTCGTTTTTCCTCCTAAGATTTCTGAGCTGGAACGTACCGTGCAGACTGATTCGCCGTTCTCGTCCATTGTCTTTGCAAGTGCAAATGCAAGGAAAACTTTGATATACCGGACTTTATCATCGAGCTCCTTTCAGAGAAGAGCGCAATAGGGATGCCTATGGCAACATTTAAGCTCCACACGCCGCCTCGGAAGGAATAGATGGAGAAACCTTTTCTCCTGTGCGGTAGCGAGGCTTACGTGGCCAACACTAACCCTAAAACGTACCACGCTTTTATGTCAAAGAAGGGAACACGTATCCTTTCTGGTGGGAATATTAACGAGTCACTGACTTATTGGCAGTCACGCTGCACGCCTAGGCGTCACTCACAATGATTACTGCAGAAGCTGCAGGTACGAAGAAGAGGAGGAAACAGTACAACATCTCTACTGCCATTGCCGCCCTGCCCTGAGTATAAGAAGACTTGGTACGCTAGATCAACCTCTTCTATTCAAACTTCCGGAGACTGCCTAGCTGGAGATCCCAGCTCTAATAAAACTCATTCTGTCCACACAGTGGTTCAGTAGCAAGGACTCTCCTCAGTTGTAAAAAAAGAAAAGTATCAACAGGGAACACTTATGGCATCGCAATGGGCCCAAAGAGGCATAAGTGGGAGGGCGACTTGTCGCTCTCAGCCAACGCAACTTAACCTAACCATAAGAATTGATTTATCAAAATCATTTTGAAATTAGTTTTTAATATCTTTATGTTATTCAAGTACATAATTCTTTGATTCTTAAGGGCCAAGTTCTCATCTTCTTAAAAAACCGAATAAACTTTCTCATTTTTTCAAAAAAGATCCAATTGGACTGGATATGTTTTTAAAATCCTTTTAATCATCGAACGGAGCTTAAATATCATCCAAATGATGGTCATATTTCATATCCTTTGATGATTTTCAGCTCCGGTGGATGATGAAAAGGATATTTGAGACACATCCAGTACAAATTTATACTGGAAATCATCCAATGGATGTTTTTTTACCATTGCAAAGGGTATTATAATTTTGCCCAGAAGTTTGCAACGCATAGAAATATTCATTTCCGACTCCATAAACTATATATATTCTTGATCAGGGTGACGAGCTGAGTCGATTGAGGTTTGTCCGTCCGTCTGTCTGTCTGTTTCTACGCGAAATAGTCTCTCAGTTTTAAAGCTGTCGAGCTGAAATTTTGCACAGAGTCTTCTTTTTGCTGCACACTACTAATATGTCGGAACCGACCGGATCGGATGACTATATCTCATAGCTCCCATAGGAACAATCGGTCGGAAAACTAGTTTTAGTATGAAAAACTTTTTTCTTTTCAATGAAAACGTCTGCAAACTTTGTAATCGTAGGTTTTATATGATTTTTTATAATCCTACCAGATTTTATTAAAATCGGACAACTATATGGTATAGCTGCCATAGAAAAGATAGGTCTGAAAAACAGTCTTTTTTTGTTTTTAATGGTAGCATCCTGCAATTTTGTATTTGTTTGTTTCTCATGCTTTTACATAATTCTACAAGTTGTTGTCCCAATCGGATGACTATAACATATAGCTCCCATATGAACGATCGGTCGGAAAATGGGAAAGAGTATTTTTTGAAAATATTTAAGCGAGCCCTTGCAAAAGTATAAAAACTTCGGCACAGTCGAAGTTAGCTTGGCTTTCTCGTTTTTTCTCAGTGTAGTTCTGTTCCCTCAGCTTGTTGCATATGCATGTCTGGGGCATGAATAGTCTGGACAGCAACAACAACATAATTACTATATAAGCTGGAGCTGACTTTTGGCTCTCTGCCTTTGTCTCCATCTCTCTGTGTGTGTGTTTGTTGACTTTTCTCTTGCGCTTGACTATTTCTGAAAATGTTTTTTTTTGGCTCACGTTTGCACCGCCAACAACTCTATCATCTATCTCTCTCTCTTGCCCTCTCGAGTTCATAATAAAACTTTTACTATGACAGTAAAATTTTAATGAAATCACTGCAAAGCTGCAAAACACTTGTGCTATGTAGTACAAAAACGTACCAAAACGAAGTTCTGTTTCTGAGGACGATGCCAGCGCTGCGCTGGTTGCTTCAAGTTATACCCGCTATACTTTTGTTATTGTTTGCGTACGTGTAAAGTGCCGAGCAGATGCTGGAGGGTGGCCAAAAGTACAAACACAAAAAACAAAAAAACGAAACCGGTGACTTGATTGTTTGTTATGACAATTGGTTACACATTTGAAATATTTATATCAAGGGACAAAGAGAACATAGATGTATATATTCAGTTACCAAGGCGCCTCCAGTGGTGGCTCCGCCTCAAATAGATCCGGTTCTCCGTGTAGCAAAACTTTGACAAAGAATCGACGTTGTTTTCCCGTTATGCACAACTCTCGTATATCCGTGGCCGTGTACAGTAAATAATCCATATTGCAATACAACAACTCCTCACTGTCCTGCAGTGGAGCATCCAGAAAGTTTCTCAAGCAACGCAAGCCACGCGTCTCATGGGCCTGCGAACCATCCAATAGAGTGACATGAGCACTCACCTTAGGCGAAGACACCGGACTGACCAGATAAAAGATATAGGCCTGCTCCAGATTTGGGGCAGGCGGACTAACATACAGCACCACCAACACGGGTAGATGATGGACAACTTGTAGTTCTGGTGTCACCGGACAACTGCGTCCTGGTTTCGGAGAGCCACCATAGGCAATGGCAGCCACAGCATGATTTCGTCCAGGTGACAATTTGCTTAACTCAACCTCGTATAATGTGGGCCATTCGGCATTGATCTCCAGCATTGATTCCTGGGGAGAATGACGCATAAGCAGATGGGTAAGCAATCCAAGCGGTGTCATCTGAGACTGACAACCGTTCACGGGACACATGACGGGTATGTCATACAGTAAATCCAAATTGAAATGGGCAAAGACGTTCTGTGTGGTTAGGACATTAGTTTAATGCTTAGTTGAACTACTTAGAGCGTTGCCACTTACCATAATTTCGTACTTGGGGATCAGTAAATGGAGCTGTAAATGAAAAATCAATTGATTGTTTTGGCTCAACTTTTATAACTAACAAATTTATAGATTTAGAAATAAATGCTTATATGATCTTTTACTTTTTTCCAATACAATTGGTAAACTCTGCAGAACTGGGAATGGAAAATAACATAATAAAACACCATTTTGAGTTGGGTTCCAAAAAGTTGCATTGGTTCTCAACTATAAACAACTTATGCATTGAAACACCAAAAATGTCCTTTCAATCTTGTGTAGGCTTTTCGCTCATAACCCTGCCGATCGTTGACTGTCTCTCCATGCAATCACAGCTTTAAGCAGTTGGGAATTGCAAATAACAATGAAAGCAAAATCAGACAGGCGAAACAGCACACCAACTGTAAGCTTTAAGGCTAAAGTTACTAAGTGGGAATGCTTTCTAGAGAGCTTAGAGCTGAAAAACCCATGATACAACAAAGAAGGTAAGGAGCTCATGTTTTGTTTAAGTACTGAGCTCTTTCGTGATGAACCTCACGCTTCAAAAGTACGCGAAACACTGAACGTTTTAAGTACTTTGCTGAGGGCGTACACTGTGAGCACCCTACCTTTATTGTTGTATAATGGAAAAACCCCTACAATACCTATCAGCCATGCTCCCATTTTCGCTTTCGCAAAAATTTTGCGATTTTATCACCAAATCGTAAAAGTTTGTGCTCCCACATTGGGAAAGTCGCAAAGTTTTGCCGATTTAAAACCGGCGACATCTGAGTCCGTGAAATGAAAAGTAAATGCAAAATATAGGTTGATGCACAAACAGACAGTCCACGGAAATATTTTTATTCAGTTCTCTAAGCTTTTTAGATTTGTCTTTCGGACTCTCCCACCCAATGCGCACTAAGGCAATATTTTAATCAATTATTTAATAGAGACACACAAAATTGAGCGAGATGGAAAACTGCTCACAATAACAACAATTTGCGATTTGGCCATGGTATGTATCGAAATATAACTATCGATAGCATGAGTTGTGGCGCTCAAATGACACAAAACAAGTTGGGAATGGAACATTATCGATGACAAAATCTGGCGAATTTCGGAGCGCTCTAAACTGAAATCGTACGAATTTGCTGAAATCGCAATTCGCAAAAATAAGTGAAAACCGGAGCATGGCTGTATATATAACATCTCAGCAGCATCAGATGAACATTTGGTTGGTCTGTCATATCATTCATCAAACAATTTTTGATAGTTTCTAATATATTCTTCTGAATTTCATGCCAAATTAGATGCAGTCAACATATCCTTTTAGATAACACGTATTTTCAATTTCCAACACCTAGACAATTATTAAACACAAAATTCCACTCACCCCGCTTCTATAAATCAGTTTAACAGCCACGCCCACATATATAAATCAAATCCCCCCCCCCCAAAAAAAGGACCTCTCATTTCAAATGATAAAACCCCAAAAAAAAAAAAAAATACAATATTTCCAACTCCTTGAATTCATTTGCATTATTAAATCGGAAGCATAAAACAGCAACCAAATACAATACGATAATTAAAACATCCCCAAGGAGCTGGGAACTAATTGCCTCAGCCCTTTGGCAGTCTCTCACTCTCTTTTCCCCTTTGTTATAAATAAATAAAATGACAGGCGAACCAAAAACCAAACCAAACCAAAGTCAACCCAATGCATAAATTATAAACAAGTGTGGCATTGGCGCCTTAATTTATGCTTTAACATTTCTTTTTATACCCGTTACTCGTAGAGTAAAAAGGGTATACTAAAGTCGTGCAAATGTATGTAACAGGCAGAAGGAAGCATCTCCGATATCATAAAGTATATATATTCTTCATCAGCATCAACAGCCGAGTCGATATAGCCATGTCCGTCTGTCCGTCCGTCCGTCCTTCCGTCCGTCCGTCCGTCTGTATGAACACCTAGATCTCAGAGACTAGAAGAGCTAGAGCAACCAAATTTTATACGTAAGCTAGTATTGTCTGTAGGCAGATCAAGTTTGTTTCAAATTTTGGCCACGCCCCCTCCCGCCCCCGCAATAAAAAATATTGAATAACTCCCACAATTTTTAAGATATCGAGCTCAGGTTTTTCAGTGTAGTCTATGTGGCCAATATCTACAATCTCACAAAATTTCAAAAATTTTCAAAAGGATCGGGTAATAAATGGCCGAGTTAAAAAAATGTTGCATACTTATCCGAGCTGAGCTGAGTAACGGGTATTTCGAAGTCGGGCAGGGCCGACTTTAACTTACGCTCTCGTTTTTTATTAATAATACCGCTCAGCGTGAAAATTGCTCCAGAATAAGAGAGAGAGATGGAGAGGAAGAGGGAGAGCAAATTGGTGGCAAACGCACTAATTCAATAATTTATGCACATTTTTTAATGCATGAATGCATTGGGCATATAACTTGCAAGGATTCGGGAATTCCTTTTTCATTGTTTTTAATTAAAAATGAGAAACAAAATGTGAGTCAGCTAACCGACGTTTGAATACCCTTAGATTTGTAAACGTTTCAAGAAGCAGTAAAGCTTTCTAAATACACTAAAGCACAAAGTCAATCAAACTGAAAAGATTTAAGGAAATTTAAAAAGAAAAACAACTTGTAAGCAAAAGATTCGTTTCATAAATACATACACTTACAGCAAAGACCTCAAGTGCAGAAATAGAACATCAAATGCGTATTTTATTTTACGTCTGGTGAAAGAGGGCAGCCTGTTTCAAAATTATGCTTTATTGGGGGGTTAACGGGCTGTTGCTAAAACTATTTCATATGCAGTTAGCTTAACTTTAATTTTATAATCTTTTGTGTGTTTTAATTGGAGTTATAATATTTTATATTTTTATTATCAAACTTATATGTGGTTTTTAGTAATTTCATTTCCGATGGCTTTAGTTTGATTAACAATTTCTGTAGCAGAAACTAATCGAACACCCTTTGATTTTGATGAGGAAGAATCAGTACTAGTTTGTGGGTTTAATGTTGATTATAGAAGAGGTGGGTTTTGTTTTAACTTTTTTTTAGGTGAATATGCGAGAATTAGCATTTTCTGCAAGCAATTGGTATTTTATTTTATGCTCTAACTAGCTGAATACCCTGCGTCTTACGGGTCCTTTACATTTTGGAGCCAGTTCGTTAGCAGTTCTGAAACAGTAGAATATCAAAAGTCCAGTTCACAAAACTATTGACCAAATTTCAAGCTTATAGATTTAGTTACTACTGAGATAGAGCTCTGAAATTTTTTTGAACCGATTCGAAACCGGTTCTAAGCCAGAAAAATATGAAACATGAAAATCTGTAAAAATCTATATAGCGGCTTAGACGCCTAAAAGGAACAATCATACGTATAAATATACATCAAAAAACCCTTTTTGCGCACTGATTTGATTTCGATTTCGTGAGCAGTTGCCAGTTTGACCAAACTGCTGATTGACCATTGGCGCTATATCAATCAAAGGCGTGAATTCAAAAAATTCCTATTAAATTGAGAATACTATTTTTAGCTTCAAGGCAGAATATGCTTTTGTATTAATTACACAATTTTACAATGGTTAATTGTAATTTTTTACGTATTTGTTTATGACGATTTGGAGTCACTTATGCAGGATGATATTGGATGAAAGCATTTGTTACGTAAAGCATTCTAGTAGAATTGCTTAGATATGGAATCACGAACATGTATGACCAAGTCAAGTTAGTCCACTTCATTGCATTGGCCTTTCTTCGCTTCAAAGAGATTCGGCTCCGCTCTAAAATGCATTAAAACAATTTTTAATTTATAATTAAAACTTAAAATGCACAACAATTGCAGCGCTCTCCATGATTTCAACACAGCAGAAGTCAATCTAAATTTAATCAGTCCAAATATAAATCAGCCTCTAAGCTGGATTAAATAAATCTTTTAGTGTAACAAAGTTTAATGCAGTTGCTCTGCTACTTCAGCAGCTTAATACACACTGAGCATACACTTTTGTTGCGTTACATTCAGACTTGACCGGCTTTATATACCCTGTATCCAGTTGAAAATAAAGTTATGTAACAGGGAGAAAGAATCATATTCGACTCTATAAAGTATCTACATACTGGATTAGCATCATCAGCTGAGTCCATATAGCCATGACCGTCTGTCTGTGCGTCTGTTCGTCCGTCTTTCCGTATGATGTCATTTATCTCAGAGACTATAAATGGAAATAGAGCCACAGCATTATCAATTAGAGCGTGAGTGAGTGAGTGCGAGCCTTTGCATGCCTCTATACATTCGGCTAAAAAATTAACCAAAACAACCAAAATACAGTGTATTTACAAGTATTTGAATGCCCAATAGAACACAAAAAGAGGAACATTTTTTGTTCTTGCACCATGTGTCTAAATTGCGCCGTTTATGAGTTACAGCGATTCGAAGTAAATGCAGTTTATTTCGAAACTACTTGTTTTAATAGTACAATTTTTTTGTAACTTATGAGTTTTCTTTCAAAAATTCGAAATTGATTGTCAAAATAAATTTTAATGAATTTTAAAGCAAGTTGTTTCGAAATAAACTGCATTTACTCGACTAAAATGATTATTTTCATATAACGTGGCATACTTTAAAGGGCATTTAGCATGATATATAGTATGTTATGTTTATTCAAAGGATCAAATCTATAACCAAAACATCCATTTGATATTCACTAGAATTCAACTGATACCGAACAAATTGAACTGGTTTTAGTTAAAGTTTCAATTTAAGATTTTAATTGGCAGATTTTTACTGGTTTTTACTGATTATTTGATGCACATCTCACCTCAAATACATTTATTTTCATTTCAAACTTGGAACATACTTTCTGCTTAATTCAGAGCTTCCCCCAATGAAGGGTAAACGTTAAATTCATATACCAAAAGAGAGGCACTTTGGCAGCTCGGTGTGCGTTTCAAATTGAGCGGATTAAGTTTAATTACAATTTTTCGCCAGAGCTGTAGCGGGAGGGGGGTGTGGGGTCGCAGACCACCATCACAAAGCAACTTCCTCTCAGCGTGAGTGTGTGTGTGTGCAATGCATTTGTAAGGGTTGTTCCTTTGTCCCTTTTTTCGGGCGCATACATGAAAAGTAAACCTTTATGCAGCGCTACAGGAGGCCTGCATTGCCATCTCGCTGCCGAACTCCTGCTCCGCCCCATCCTGCGGCACACAATGCGTCTGCCGTATACTACCAATACTAAATTCGTTGCGCGCACGTGCTACTGCAGCAGCTCCTGTTGCGTGTTCTTCGCCCCGCAAAATGCTTATAATTGGATTTAGTTGTCGTTAAGTTTGCGACTTGCATATGTTTGTTGTCAATGGAAGACGTTGTTGTGTGTGTGTGTGTGTGTGTATATTTTGATGCGGTTTGGCCTTTTTGGGGGAGGATGGTAATTCACCAAAAAGAAAACCTGATTAGATGTCCTGACAGACGTCCAACGGGATATGTGAGTGAGTGGGGTGATCCAGAACACTTGCAGGGTTAATTTAATTTAATGTTATGCTGAATTTTAATGTGCCAAGCAAAAGATCATAATGAATATGGCCCACCATGGTTGAGTGGTGGAGTGCTGATTTATGGTCAACATTAATAAAGGAATATTGAAGCTGTTTTGTGGTGGTGGAAAGCCAAAATGAAAATTTACAAAGAGCGAAAGCTAGCGCCAGGAAACTATCATGATAAATTGAAGGTTGAAGCAGTTGAATAAATATACAAAAATCTACACTTTTTGCCGTACAACCAAACTTTGTCCATAAATCTCCACACATTTGCATTAAAATGCACATATGGCTTAATCTTAATCAAAGTCAATCTCTTCACTGGCCCGTACCTACCACCTTACCAACGCCAGGACCTTCTGTGACCGACGAATTATTTACAAAGTAATTACGCTTAATGCCTGACTCGACACTGGTCGTTGACTCCCCCGAAGGGGGGAGTCCGTCTAATTACTTTCGAAATTGTGATCAATCACACGATGTATAAAATAAATGTATGCAGCACGCTGTTGTTCCCCTCCAACCCCCTTCAGCATGATGACCAAAACCAAAGTGAAGCCACAACACCTCGGACGCCAAAGCCATAGAGAAAAGAAGCCAATGGCATGGCTAAAAGCATTTCTGGCTTAATCGTTTCATGTCGCGCGACAACCTAAAGTCCATAGACCAAAAAGGCTGGCGGGGATTGGGGCAGTGGCAAAGAGCTGCGCTGCCATGGTTATTACAGCCGGGCACCCGACATAGATTTGTGTGTAGATTAGCTGGAACTGGGAACCGGGGGGAACCGGGGCTTTTAGTAATAATTGCAAATCAATGACAGAGAAATTCATTTTGTACAAACGAAACGCGTTTGGAAATTTCAATTGGGTCGACTTGTAATTGACAAAAAGCATTGCCTGCTCAAAACGTATTTTGCTTTACAAATGGCCAACGCAATTATGAGAAGGGAAAATTTAATTGATTTAATCAAACAATGACAAAGATTAATGCGGCATAGAAACAGGGCTGGAGTTTACCAAAGGGGACTTTGCTTAGAAGCTGAAATTAAATGCAATAAATCAGAAGTTTTCAATTTGCTTATGAAATTATTTACAAGTAACCTAAATTTCCGTATTATCGTCATGGAATTTAAATTGACTTTTTAGTAAAAATTTTAGATTGTTGTAATTTATTTGCCCTGAACTATGTACGAACAAACCTTTAATAACATTATATTAAAGGGTTGGTAGTGATGTAGGATGATTTTCGTATACTAAACTCGAATCTGTTTTCGAAAATGGTTCAACATTTCTACATTTTTGATAATTTAAGCTTAAAGTTGCCTAGAATTATATTGTTGACTCTTTTTATGCTGGTTTTGTGGATCATTTTCGTTTGTTTTGACTCACTTTGTTACTATCGCAGTCCTATTTCTTAGCTTTAAAATAAATTATTTTTTTAAGCAAAGATATACCATTTTGAATACGTGTGTTCAAAATTGCCGCCTAAAGATATGCAATGGATATTGTAAAACTTTCATTAGGATTCAACACTAATGATTTGCCAACTATAGAGTTTTTTCATAGCATATTTTGTGGGCTGAGGACAATTTAGTAATTTTTAGCACATGCATTCAAAATGATATATCTTCGCTTAAAAAAATCGCAGAATTGTTTGGGATAATTTATTTTAAAGCTAAAAGTTAATTCTATACGATAATTTCAATGAAAGTTAGGACAACAGTGTAAGTTTTCCATAAGACGTGTCTTTTAAGCTACTTTGAGCTCAAAGTACTTTAAATCTATACATCTAGATGGGCTATTTCCAATAACAGATTCAAGCTGAGCAAATGAAAGCTATCTGGAATCACCAACAACCCTTCAAATTACTAAATGGTACTTTAATTTTCTTGGCTTGTGTAATTTAAAAGTAAGAATAAATTTTAATATTTGTGCCGGTCGATCCCACTTCAGATGGAACATGAAATAAAAACATGAACATGTTTCTTTAAAACACTTATAGCCAATTCACACTAGCCCACATCTACCGTTTACCGTCTTCCGTCAAAGACGGTACGTAAGAACTTGCCGTGCCAAATTTCTTCAAAATATTCCCCCGTCGGCTGGGGATGTTCCTATCTCATGCTGTTTCACTCATCGTGAATGCGATATTTCTGAGTCCACCAACAATGCCAATGCCGCAAGTGATTGTCAAACTTTAAATGTCGACTGTTGAAGAAACGTCTACCAGGAGATGGCCATACTGATGGAGGAAAAGAGGGACTAAAATCCACTGGACTAATGTAAGGACGAAAACTGGCACGAACACTGGAACTGATTTCGTTGGCTAGGGAGAGAAATGAAATGCAGAGGAAGGGAAATGAATACCCAAAACGCCTCTTTCCAAAAGTGTCATTTGGATGTGCTTAAGCAAAAAAAGATAGATTCGACTTTGTTTTTTGATTTATTAGATAATAAATAAATTTATAGATTCAATAATTAACGGAATGACTCCGCAATTTGAGTTTTTATCGCTTCAGCAGGACCATCAAAACCATAATTTCGATGTCCATATCATCTACGTATCCCCCGTTTTCCAGCTCGGCAATTAGATGAATTAACATCACCTGCTGCTGTTGAGCGGCTAACAAAACCACCAAATTCGACGAATTATTTTCCATTATTTTAGATTTATTTGTTTATTTTGATTGAGACGTATGCTTTAATTATGGGGGGAAGTAGAAGAAGGCACTGACGGTGGACGGTAGACGGTGGATGGTGACAGTATGAATATGAGTTTCATATATTCACCATCTTCACATCGTTCCGCTGAGATGGACTGTAGTGTGAATATGCTATTATTCACAACCAGTCACCTTCACTAGATATTGCCGCCAGCTATGAAGCTAAAAAATATATCCAAACTGTAGCCAAGAAATTGAGAAAAGCTCGGGTTGTCCCTTTTGGCTGTGTTAAAACCAAACAATTATTTATTATTTATATTTGATTAAAGGATTAAGAGATCCCTTAGGAGGAATAATACCCAGATACGGTAGATGATAATGATAAAATCGTTACATTTCCCACTATATTAAGGAATGATGGTGAAATTATGAACATCGGTTAAACAATTGATGAGTTATAGGGATATCAAACATTTATGCTGGGCAGCACCAGCTTAAAGAACGATGGGCATCACTTTACACACCTTGACACTTTGTGTGATAAATATAAGCTTTTGGAGGTACAGTTTATGTTTTATCCAGCCTTGACTGACATTCTTGCTTGATTTTGTTATTCAATCTATTACTTGGCGTTAAATATCGCGTAACAATCAAGTTTTGTTAACCCTCACAAGAGCAGTTGTTTATCCCCGAGTAAGATCGAGTAAGAGATGTTTTGCTATCCTCTAGGAGTAACGCTTTCTTAGTTCTTCATGAAGGCAAATGAGAATACGACAGTAGTGCGAAGAATCGTATTCTTATCTTCCGCGATAAAATATAATTGTTGGGTATTTACACAATTACCAATTACTAGAGCCGTAATGTAATCATTACTTTCAGCATTTAATTACTTTTTATTACAACTATCACATCGAAGATACAGCTAATGAAAAAGCAATTTCTGATCTTGAATAATTAAACCTGAAAAGTTGAATTATTCAGGTAATTGTAAGTGCAAATTATATTTTGACCACCCTGACAAATTGAACCCCCCTTATTAATGTACATTGTACTGATGTATATGTAGGTAGACTGAAGCATTTACTTAGGTAACAAAATCAAAACATATCATGCACCCCTTTAAAACAGCCCAGGTCCTAAGCCTCTGCATTTCCCTGTGTATGTGCCCACTTTCATTGGCGCCTTTCTCTTTCATTGTGTAATCGTGTATAAATTATGTATAAATATGTGAAAATAAAATATAATTTATTAAATTGTAATTGTTTATGGCACATAATGGCCATTATGTTGCTGGGCTCCATTTGTTTTAATATGGCTTCAATCAGCACACACGCACCCAAACATATCAGCATTTCCAATCAATTGCCATTTGCATAAATAACAAGAACAAAAAAAAGTTTAATTAAAAATCTGGCAAGGCAAATGACTACATAGCATGCTAAATTTGTAGCACAAAACAAAAAAAAGTGAAAGTCACTTAAATTTGAAAACGAAAACTGTGTAAAATACGAGCAGCAATAAATTCAGCACCAAAGAAAAATACAAGAAAAATGCACATAAATTAAGCGTAAAAAGTTGGCAAGTTGCAACTGCCGGGAGTAGCAGTAGTAGGGGGTAGTAACCTGCAGCCCTGCAGGTGAAAGCAGTTAAAGTGAAAGCGTTCAAATGCAAAAGGCGCGCACTCCTTGCACCCCTGCACCCCCTTCTTCTTCATAAAGATTTGCATAAATGCAAATCGTGGACTGGTATGGTGAAGCGGCAAGTGGAAAGTTGGGCGTCTCATCACTCATCAAAACGAGTCGATGCACACTAATGAAGTAACTAAGGGGCGTGCCAGGGCGCAAAATAGGTGGGCGTATTGCGTGAAGAGATGGGCGAGATAAGTCAAAAATCAAGATAGCTAGAAGCGCTAGTACAGGAATTTATGAAAGAAATATAAAGTGAACTAGATTTGAAATGAACTTGGTGGAAGAAAGGTGCAACACTTGCCCTGGGTTTGGTGTCAAACTGGTTAAAGGTTTAAATCTAATCATAAGCTACATTGCTTGAAACTTTAAAATATCAAAATATTTTCCTAATAAAGGGTGCTTCAAAAGGGATTGGCTATGTCGTGTCATCTTTTCAACAAAGTAACACTTCCAAATAATAACATTTTTCAAATTCTGGCCAAAAACGTAACCTTCTTGCTTTTACTATGTTACCCATGAACACAAAATTGTTAATGGTAAACATTAATTACAGCGATCTCCATGAGAAATCTCGTCGTACAATTAAATCGTACTTTATTCCACATTGACATATATGGGTCATTTATATAAATAAGAATGATGTTAAACTCTTCCACACAGCTCGTTCGTTTTATTCCATTTCTAGAAACGAGCAATTCACACAACAAACAAGTACAAAAAACAGGACTCTGAAGGGGCAGACAAAAGCCACTTCCAATAGAATTTACTCACTAAAAGGAAGCCTTTTCCCTGCACTTTAAAGATGCAGATTTTAACGAATCACCCTCATCTCACAAAACTTAACCCGACACAAATTAAATTTGACAATGAGCCACATGAACTAAAATTCAAATAAGACATGTCTAATTGTATCAACATTAAAACTTTGATGTGATTTGCAAGACTTGAAGCAAAGTTCCTGGTACAAGCCTAAATGGTGCAAAAATTACGAAAAGGACAGTGAATTACCTACAATGAATGGTCCGTTTTAAAATCAACAAACCAAAAGTGGAGAAATACACATTTGTCTAAAGCGATTTCCCAGTTTTGAACTTGATTTTCTGACTCAGGCAGGAAAACTTGTGAAATCGAAACCAAAACGAGAAAGCTAAGCTAACTTCGTCTGTGCCGATTTGGACCCAAATTTTTTGAATTATGTGAAAGCAGGTGAAACAAACAAAGACAAAATTGCAGAATGCCATCATTAAAAAAAAAAGGTTTTCTAACTAAGACTGTTTTTCAGACCTATCTTTTGTATGGCAGTTCTACCATATAGTTGTCCGATTTTAATAAAACTTGGTAGAATTATAAAAAAACATAGAAAACCTACGATTACAAAGTTAGGAGACGTTTCCAAGGAAATGAAAAAAGTTTTTCCCACAAAAACTAGTTTTCCGACCGATTGTTCCTATGGGAGCTATGAGATATAGTAATCCGATCCGGTCGGTTCCTATATATTAAAAACGTGCAGCAAAAAGAAGACTGTGCTAAATTTTAGCTAGATAGCTTCAAAACTGAGAGACTAGTTCACGTAGAAACAGACAGACAGACGGACAGACAAAGCTGAATCGACTCAACTCGACACCCTGATCAAGAATATAAATAGTTTATGGGGTCGGAAATGAATATTTCTATGCGTTGCAAACTTCTGGGCAAAATTATAATACTCTTTGCAAGGGCATAAATATCCATTGTATGATTTCCGGTATCCATTTGGTAGGGATATATCTTAAATACCCTTTTAATCATCCAATGGAGCTTAAAATCATACAAAGGATATAAAAAATGATGATCATTTGGATGATTTTGCAGCTCCTCTGGATGATTAAAAGGATATTTCAGAGTTATCCCTTTCAGATGGATCTTTTTTGAATCTTGTTTTATACTCTGTACCGTAGGTACATAGAGTATATTAAGTTTGTGCAAAAGTATGTAACAGCCAGAAGAAAGCATCTCCGTCCCCATAAAGTATATATATTCTTGATCAGCATCAACAGCCGAGTCGATATAGCCATGTCTGTCTGTCTGTCCGTATGAACGCACAGATCTCAGAGATTGTAAGAGATAGAGGTTTGTCATGTATGGGACATATGCTTCTTATGTCTGCAGGCAGATTAAGTTTATTTTTAATTTTGGCCACGCCCCCGCAATTTAGAAAAAGCGTTATATCTCCCACAGTTTTGAAGATAGATGGCTTGTTCCTTCTGGACATATTTAGTAATCAGGATAACTTATAGATCCGCCAAAGGAATGGTGAAGATCGGATAATCGGTTGTCGAGTTATGATCAAAAGACTGATCGCTGCTGCAGAGCAATAGCAGCGCTGCTTTCAGCTGTTACTGCAGCATCAAAATTTATGCTGAGCGTATATTTTTGTTGGTACAGAGTATGTTATAGTCGGGCTTGACCGACTTTCTTTCTTGTTTTTTCTTGTAGATGACGCCAAAAAAAAGACAAGAACCCATTTAAATGTAAATTAATCTTATTATTCTTCTGAAATGTTTATAATAAACCTTATACTTTAATAAAATAAGCAAAAGACCAGGACGGTTATGAAGTAGCTTAAGAATGGTCCACAATTTTAGAAGGTGCATGGTTGCTGTGACTACAGCCTGGGACTTACATTCTTTTCAAGCAACGGGAGCATTATTCAGAGCATTTGCTTGTTGATTGCCTTGTCAAAAACTAATCCACGTCTTTCCTAGTGCCCTTGGCAACGTTTCTTTAACTAAAGCGAGAAATTAAGTAAAATCAAACTTAAAAGAAGAAAATTAAGATTATTTACCTTAACAAAAGATGCCCAATTAACTCACAACTTCGTACTTCTGTACATATTTAGTAATCAAAATAACTATTCGATTTGCCAAAGGAATGGTATCAATTGTTTGCTAGGTAATAGTTTTTGCGATTTGGTTAGCAAGTGAAGGAATACGGCTAGATGATTAGAACTGCTCTTTCATTTTGGAGTTGTCTTAAGACATAGGAAAAAGGACTCAAAGTTGACTCATTTTGATTCCCATACAAAGTCTGTGAAACGGACTTCTGCATGAACAGCAAAACTCCGCATTTATAGACAAGATATTGTTTTAGTAATGGATTTCTTCACTTGGGAATTTTATATTGGTAATATTCAAATATTTTGCTACCATTTTCGAAAGTTTTGTAAATACCAACTTATCGAACTTTAGTCCTTTCGTATTCATATCTTGGCACAGATCTTGATATGGTTCAATAATTCCTTTTTTCGCCAAGTTTATTGTTGTCTGAAATTGAACCAGTTGGTTGGCCACTTAACCAAAACTTCAAGACAGCAAACAGACAATGCGGCTGGCCAGCAAACGGGGAGGCGGGTGGTTGCTGTTTTTCAACCCTCGACACGTGTCAGTGTCACTGTCAATGCATGTCAAGAGTATAGAAAAATGGAAATCCTAGCCAATCCAATCCATAAACATGCCTAGACAAGCCTACTTAACTACTCACTCAACAGGCGACACACGATCCCACTCGGAATAAGAAGAACTCTTCATACATACGTATTAGACTCCCCTCGCCACCCCCCGTCGAACATCGCATGTCAGCTGAAAATTAAACCTTTCACTCAACATAAATTCAATTGTTGTTGTTCCGTCTTGGAAATCGAAATCAGAAACTTTGCACTGCCAACCCCAGCCCAACCCCGCCCCCGGCATGTTCTGTCTGTGGTTAGGCGATTTTTGGGCTAAACGCATTACATGACGAAAGGAAGCGGGAACGAGGAGTTGAGGCCGACGTTTTATTTGTAATATGACAGCACTTCATATCCTTTTTGGGCAAACAACAGGAAATTATGCACGTCAGACCTGTCTGCTTATGTGTAATGCCCATTTCACAGGTTGGATTGATCCGGGGGTAGGTTGGATGGATGGATGGATGGACATGTTTGTCAGATTTCAGTTTGGAAGGTCTTTGCATATTTGATTGCATTTCGTTTAATGAATCTGTTGATGTTTGTGACCAGATGTTTGATTGCTAATAGAATATCGATAACCGTTTTCTGCATCCCAGATTAAAAACTAAAGTACAATTATGTGTACCATCAACATTAAGGCAAATTTGGTTTGGAGGAAACAAAACCTCCGCACAAGCAGCTCTCATTCAACACACACACACACACAGAGAGACACACAAAACAAAAATCCGCAACTATCCCAGCCACCATATCCATGGACAAACGCCAAACTCTAGACCATTACACGCCGCTGTTACAGGCTCCATTGTCAACCCAGTTCCGGCCATATTGTCAAAGGACATCATCAACATAATGGACATGTTCTAGCCACAAAAACGGATGTTAAATTGAAAAAAAAGAAGCAAGCGAAGAGAAGAAACCCTAGCAAGACCAAAAAACGAGCTTATAAGCTTATGAGCGGGAATGGCAACCAGGACCTTCCACTCAATTGAAACGCCAGAATGAAGGACAACTACAATACAAGAGTGTCCTTTTTTATGAGTGTGTGCGGGAGCCAAACAACATCTATTATTATTGGCTGGGACAAAGGGAACCGAGAGAGAGAGGAACCTTTGACAACCGAACGAAATGAGTGAGGAAGCCAATAGAGCAACCAACAAAAGCACATAATAGGCCATTGGGTAAGCACTTGAGGGTCAGGCCCCGTAATGTATGCTAATGATTATGATCGAGAGCTGGCTGTGTGTGAGTGTCCCTTTTTTCCCCCACCTTTATTGATTGATTCCTTAAAAAAATTCAACTAAAAATTATGCGCCATTTAACCCATTTGAATGCAGTTGACACTTGGCTATTAATTAAAACATCAACACCCTCTACCCCCAAGCCACCCTTAACACAAACAGCAAACAGGAGCCAAGCATCGCCTGGAGACTTGCGCAACAATTTCACATGTCAACGCATGCAAAAATGAAATGTGATCAGGTGGAAAGGCAACGCCATTGCCAATAAAGGTCAAACGGCGGAGTGGTTGCTGCGACGAGGTGGGGTGGGGTGGGGTGTGGCATTTAAACCCGGTGACAAAGCGACGCGTGCAAATAAAATAGGAATGATGCTGCTGCAACATCTGCTGCTGGCGTTGTCATGACACTCCAACGGGCGGACCATATTGGAATACACTTGGGTTACCAGAGCAGGAAATAATGTTCAACCAAGCGGAAGTAGTTGCTCCATCAAAATGTATGGATTGACTTTCGATTGCAAAGTTAAATGGGAATCGAAATGGAAGGAAGATGACATCAAAAGTTCAGCAAACAAGATAAACTTTAATAAGTGGAAAAGGCCAACATAATTTGTTGCTTTGAATAGTTGGAATTATAAGATGCTGCAAAAAAAGAGGGAGTTGATTGAAGTTAAGGGCCAAGAAAGTAACTTAACAACCAAAAGATTAAGTCAAGGCATTTTTTAGATGAACGAAAAACTAAAAGCTTTTTACGAGCTTCTGCCAGTGCATTTATATTACTAATGTTTATATAGTCTTAGAAACGCGGCGTGCTTTAAAATCTAAAGGTAGGGAGCTACAACAACCAACAGTTGATGTCTGCATATTTCAACAATTTCAGTTTTATTTTGAATTTGCGATTTAATAATTTAATATGTCTTCTTTTCCTACTCAAAGGCAATTCTCAAAGCACCTTCGATAGCTAAATTAGAACTTGGCCTAGAAAATCTTCGCTTATTAATAAAATAGCTAGTGAAATTCATGGAAAACTTAAAAAGATTTCATTTACCTCTGTGATAATATATCTATAATATAACATATGTAGTGTTATGGGGGTTGCTTTCCTTTCAACTATTTTAAATAGCATTTTGTTTACGATTCATATTTAAACTACAATTCAAAGTAAACAAACATTATATTGATATCTGATATAAAAGAAAGTAGTAGAGATTTTTGTATAAAGGAAAAAATAAAAAACACATATTATCTGCTTATTTGCATTAAACTAAACGAACTTTTGTTTGTCCGCTTGCATATGTACAATATATAAAACTTTAATATGTGCACAAAAACCCAGCATCAATTAAGACCGCTTCATAAAAATATGTTAGCTGGCCAACAAATAAATAGCGACCAAATGGTAAAAGCAGGGCAAACAAAAGTTAAATAAACCAAAACATAAAGTTGAATTATTAAATACTCTTCAATACATTTATTAATAAGTTCATTATACCCTTGCAGAGCGAAATTGTCGAGACACATAAAGTATATATATTCTTGATCAGCATGTCGAACTGAGTTAATTTAGAAATAGCCGTTGCCGGTCAGTATGTTTCTATGCTCTCTCCTCCTTCAGTTTGAAAGATATCTTCATGAAACTTTCCACAAAGTCTTGTGTTACAAATTTTAAGTAGTTGGCTTTCAAGTCGAACCCTTTAAGTTAACCCAAACCTGAACCGGAACAGCAGGTATTATTTTGTTAAAAGGTGTGCTTCCAAAATAAAATATTTATCTTAGTGTCACACTTTTGATTCCGTGTTAAATAAACTACTTTTACAATCAAAAGTGTTTGCCCTTTTAAATCAAAGATCAGAATAGTGGATTTCAAATGATTTGAAATTTGATTATATGCTTAAATTACTAAAATTAGAAATAAATATTGGTAGTTCTAACAGTTTTGAGTAAAAATGAAAGAAATTTAATACTAGAATTTATTCTACGTTTACACAAAACCAAAGAGCTAAAAGCCGAGCTCTGGCCAATCTTCTAATTTTCGCAAAAGAAAAAAGATCTGGAGTTCACAGCCTCAGTAGCTGGTCAAGATGACCGGTTGTCTACAAGTGAAAAGAAAATTGCCCAGCCGGCACACAATATGATCGCTGCACCCCAAACCAGCAAGCAAATTAAAAATTCCAATTCCAAGTCGTTTTTTTTAATCCTTTTCCGTGGCTGTCATCTTGTCGAAGGCTTTATATACTATGTTTATACACACCAAATAATTCGTGATAAATGCCCTTCAAAATATGCAAACTTTATTTCCTTAAGCCATTATTTATTAAAGCCATTGCAAGTCTGTCATAGGTATTCAACGCTGCATATTAACTCAGATTTTTGGGAGTTCAACGAAATGTTGAGTTAAGACAAATGCAGGACCAAAATTATGATTTTCAGATAACATAGCATACTTTAAAGGGCATAGACAAACGGAAACTCACGATGAAAACAAGATGCAGGATTCTATCGTTTATAGTCTATATTCATGAGGTGTAATTTTTCGATGGTTTTTTCAAAAAAAAAAGTATAAATATTTTTATACCCTATTTTGCATCGCATTGAAATATTCTTTTCCGATCCCATAAACTATATATATTCTTGATCAGGGTGACGAGTTGAGTCGATTGAGCTATGTCCGTCCGTCTGTCTGTCTGTTTCTACGCGAACTAGTCTCTCAGTTTTGAAGCTATCGGGCTGAAATTTTGCACATAGTCTTCTTCTTACTGCACACTACTAATATGTCAGAACCGACCGGATCGGATGACTATATCTCATAGCTCCCATAGGAACAATCGGTCGAAAAACTAGTTTTAATGAAAAAAACTTTCTTTTCAATGGAAACGTCGCCAAACTTTGTAATCGTAGGTTTTCTATGTTTTTTTATAATTCTACCAAATTTTATTAAAATCGGACAACTATATGGCATAGCTGCCATACAAAAGATAGGTCTGAAAAACAGTCTTAGTTGGAAAAACCTTTTTGTTTTTAATGGTAGCAATTTGCAATTTTATATTTGCTTGTTTCACATGCTTTCACATAATTTTTACAAATTTTTGGCCAAATCAGATGACTATATCATATAGCTCCCATACGAACAAATCGATCGGAAAATGGGAAAAAGAGTATTTTTTGAAAATATTCAAGCGAGACCTTGCAAGGAAGGTTAGCTTAGATTTCTCGTTTTTGTTCTTGTTTTTCCAGGTTTACTTCCTTTTTAATAATATATAAAAAAAGCTTACACGATCAGCTGCTGCATTTATTTATTAAAATTAAAATAAAAAGCTAGATAATCTTCAGCTTCAAATGTTCAAATGAGTGTGACATAAACATGAGCTAAGTTTGGAAATTGGATGTTTCTTTAGACTTGAAACTGATTTTGAACCAGTTAGAAGCTGGTTAATTGTGAAATCGATTCCCAGTCGACCTTAAGTAGATTATGAAATTATGTTTAGATTTGTGAAAGAAATATAGAAACCGCTCGGTAATAAGAAATGGTTCGGTTCAGTGGTTCACAGTTTTTAAGCCGCCGGCTTAGATCATTAAATGGTTCTTAAAGCTAATTGAAACGGGGGGGTCGGTTCTGTTCAGTGGTTCACTTATCGTTATTTTTATATTTTATGGAGTTTCGTTTTCAAATATATTGACTTTGGTACACTTGGTTCACTTCGAAATGAGTCCATTTTTCGATTGTATTCTCGGCCACCAGGGCATGAACAGCTAAGAAACTACGGATTGCTGATTGGCTCCATGAGAATATCGTTCGATAGAGGACGATGGCATCCGCATACAAATTTATTAGCAACTTCCAAGATGAAATGCAGTCTGATATGTATAAAGGTCGGTGGGCTTTCTACTGGAGATATGAGGGATCACATGATTTAAGATGGTTCACAAATCGCTACCTAAGAACACATCAATCCGGCATCGCCAAGAAACAATATGAATATAAACTTAACAGAATGTCAGAAAGTCCCAAAATTACAATTGACATTATCTGAAGGTAGGCGGTGCACGTCTTCAAACTTCTTATTGATTGAAGCAAACCATTTTTACTTGTGGTTTTCGGCTCGGTTTAGAATTTTCGAAACGGCTCCGGATCATTTTGCGGTTCGGGTGGGTACCAGGTGAAATTAGGGGTTCGGTTTCAGTTCGGTTCAAAACCGGCTTGCAACCCCAATTTTTACAACCCGAGCGATGATGGGTAAATAACTAGTAAACTAACTTTAAAAATTTGGATCGATTCAGGGCGTTCTGGCTCACTTGACTGACAGCTTAAGCTTTAATTTAAGCCAAATTTGGCACTTCTAGCACCTTGGCATTATACGTCTCCACATCTCCAAATGCTTGGCATATTTTGATGGAAATGCTATATCTCATCTCATATAAGACTTTGAGTTTTGGAAACCAATATACATATATAGGTGCCAACATGCTAACAAATTGTATCATACCCTACTTTTTGCATGTACGGTAAATATTTTTATGTAAAACAAGAGTAGCGCACACAATGGACAATGCAGTAGCGAGTCCTTGCAACTTTCACTAACAAGCTGTGCTGTGTGCCACAAACAGAAATAAAAACAACAACAACAACAACTACAACAGCGGCACCATTCATTGTTCTAGTTTATTTTATTTTTTATTTCGGTTCTAGTTTTATTTTTACCCAGTTAGCAATTACCAGCATATTAGGTTAACACAAATGCACAACAAAATGTCCTTGGATTTGTTAAAGGAAAGAGTGTGCGAGAGTGTGAGAGGGGTGGGGGCTGAAAAAAGAAAAACGCGTACACAACGCAATAACCATAAATATCCAGCGACTTGCCCAGCACTTTTAAAATGTGTCAGAAAAACATATAGTTATGGGTTTTTAGTTATCCCCCTCCACCTCCACCACTCACCCACCCATCCACCCATCCACAGCGACGCGACATCGGCTAAATAAATAAAAAGGCGAATGGCCAACGCAAGGACAACTAAACGACTTTGGGATTTGCTTTTGGGTTATAAATTAGCAAAACGTGTCCTGCCTCTGGAGGAGGCTTTAAGCGAGTTAATTAAAGCTCAAGACAAAATGACGACCATTAAGCACACGCCATGGACATTAAGTGCATCAGCACTGGATGTGCCCGAGTGCTGGTCTGTCGAACGGACGGACAGGCATGTTCAATAAACTAAGAAAACAAACAGTTGTGAAACTGAAGTTTGATGAGGTAGTTCAAAGGGTGCAACAGGGCAATCACCATCACCATTAAGTCCCAAGGCCTCAGGGTCAAGACCTAAATATACTGAGCTGATGTGGAAAGGATAGCTGTGTGTGGGGGAGGAGGGAGGGTTTAACTAAAATCGATGGTCAGCTGGGCAAAGGGTGAGGCTCAAGGCATCCCAATTGGGAATAACTTTGTTTTAGATACAAGTTTCAAGAATGGTTTGGTTATTTGGTTTTCAAATCATTTGCTTATTTTAATGCCAATATCTTAAAGATAAAATTGAAGTAGAATTAAGGAAAAACTAAAAAAATATAAGCTTCCTTTGCCACAATTAAAGGATCTAAAGTTTCACACTTCACATTTTATCAAGTTGAGTGAACAAATCGGCTTGCAGATTGATGAATCTTTCGGCTATTCAATTAGGCGTTTTATGATACTTCTTGGACTGGAATTAAACTCATTCATATTTAGTTGAACAGGGTTTGGTCAAATTGTTGGGATTCTGCAACTTTCTGCCTCTGTCAGCCTTCAACTGACTCTAAAAATATGCATCTAACTGCTCTGGGTAAACCTTCCGTCCACAGAACCATTACAAAAGTCCAACGTAGTGCTGCATTATGCATGACCGGTTCATTGCGCACAACCCCCACAGATGCACTTAACATAATGTTACACCTTATGCCTCTAGATCTATTGGGTAGAGAAATCGCCAGTAACACCGCTCTCAGGCTGAGAGATTGTGGTACCTGGAAAGATAGTAACTCTGGCCACTCCACTATACTTCTGCAGCAAAGCGGCGTCACCACCGATGCTGGACTATTGTACCACAAGTATAACACATACCATCATGGATAAAGTCAACATACCAAGTCGACTAGACTGGAACTCAATACCCCATTGCACATCGAATACCATCAACTTCTACACTGATGGCTCCAAACTGGATGGACGGGTAGGAGGAGTCTTCAGTCCAGAGCTCGGTATCAGAACATCATTCCGACTTCCTGATCATTGTAGTGTTTACCAAGCAGAGGTTGTAGCTATCCAGGAGGCTACCAACCTTCTGGAAAACCTCGAAACAAGGGGAAGAAACGTGTTCATTTTCTCAGATAGTCAAGCTGCCTTAAAAGCCCTTGACGGTAATACTAATAATGCCAAGACTCTTACCGAGTGCCGCAGATTTCTTAATGAGATGGCCCATCACTTTAAAATTAATCTCGTTTGGGTGCCTGGACACTGTAACATCGAAGGCAACGAGATGGCCGACCACCTCGCTAAAGTTGGTACTACCACTCAGCTCCTACCAGATAAGAGCAACATAGGGGTGCCACTGGCGACCTTTAAACTACAAACAAAAGAAACGACCTATCGAATAACCACGAATCGATGGCAAACGATTCACACATGTGAAGTATCTAGGCTTACATGGCCAACTCTCAATATCAAAAAAACCAGAGCGTTACTCCGTCAAGAGAGAGAGAACATTTCCTTACTAGTAGGGGCCCTGACTGGTCACTGCCTAATTGGAAGACACGCCGCAAGGCTCGGTATCAGGCACAATGACTTCTGTAGAAGCTGTAACTCAGCTGATGCAGAAGAGAGGGTACAACACCTCTTCTGTCACTGTCCAGCTCTCAGCAGAAGGCGACTCACGCTTCTGGGTCGTCCTTTCCTAAACGATCTATCAGACCTCTCTGAAACGGATGTTAACTCCTTGCTCAAATTCGTGCTACTATCTAAATGGTTTAACGGGGACGACCCTCCCTCTACGACCACATCGTAGAAAGGGTTATATGGTAACACAACGGGCCTCCATTGGCCTAAGTGAAGAATGGGATTTCTCCCATTTCAACCATTACAACCTAACCTAACCTAACTGCGACTTTCTGCCTCCAAACACAATATTAGATTGTTATATGTATAGTAATAATATTCATTCTGTATTAAAACTTTCGGCATATCGGACTTAATTATGTCGTAAAATTTCCTAGCACAAAACACTGCTGAAATATATAATCTTAACGGGTTATGGGCCCAGGCAGGCAAAGTAAAGAATTGTTTATTATTTGAAGATATGTATTTGGCTGCAAGTAGGACCGTAGGTCGGTATTTATTCCAACTAAAGTTGTACCTGCGAATCAGATACACTGAACGAATACAGATTCTTATGAGAAGAGCAAAATTTGCAAATAAGGCGTTCAATATTGAGAAGTACTAATGAGAAGTGTTCTAATTAAAGATGAACTGTGGCCTCTATTAAGCACTTCTCTTGGCTGCTGTAGTCGCTCTAATTTTATCTCCTAATAGCTGAGTCCTATGAATAGACTATAGGCATATAGATCGCCTTTTTAGTTGCTGTTGATAGAGCAATGTACTCAGCTTCTGTTGAGCTAAGAGCGAGCAACTGTGGATTGTTTTCTTGATTCCCAAGATATGGCTTCTCCTGACCCAGTGAATGACTTTCTGTTTGTCAAGTCACTTGCCCAGTCAGCATCAACTTAACACTCAATTGCCTTGCCCTCTGTAGTGTTACAAATCTTTCAGTCAATAGTTCCAAATAACGAAGTATATGTTTGGCAGCTGTAGCCATAAGAAAACGAAAGAAAACCCGCTTATTGCCTTTGCTTATGGCTGTCTGATGCAAACGAGATCATTCGGCGCACAATAACAAATATTACATATTACATATGCCAATTTGTAGTTGCGTTTAATTCTGCAAGAAGCATAGGAGAGATAGAGAACAGAGACATAGACTGGATTTATACGGTGAAGCAAAATTGATGAAGCTTTGAAGCTCTACTTAAGACTTTGACTAAAGTCAAAACAGGTAGCTAAACCACCTTGTATTAGGTTGCATGGATTGTCCAATCTTTCAAGCTAAACCCCAAGCGCTCTAAAAAGGCTAGAAGAGCGTTCAAAATAAGCAGAAAAGCACTCAACTTTCTTTGTAACCTTTGGATGATCATTGGTTAATGGTCTTTTGAGCTACACTCTCGTTCTTACTAAAGAGCACCCACAGTGAAAGGAGCTCTAAAGAAGAGAATTGATGTTGTGAAGTGGAGCATTACTTAAAGGGAGAGTAAAACACACAATTGGGCTATATTTTATCTACAATTTTCTGACTGCTTAGGCAAGAACTATTTTAATGGACCAAGTAGAAAGCTTAGATTCATTTCGTTACTAAGTATTTCCTTAACAAGCCTATAGGAAATATATATCAAATATCTCCTATAAAGCTTCGCTCTCTTTACAAAATAATTCTCTATTTTTTCTTTGAACAACCCTTTCGCAAAGAAATTTGCACATTTTCGATTTGTCAATTGTTTGGGCGCGGCGGCAGGTATGAGTAAGTCATCTGTCATAACCTCCAGCTGTGTTGTTGTATTTACTTAACTCTACCAAATATCAAATGTTGATTGTGTTTACCATTTCATGGTTTCATTTACGGCGCAATTCTTTTCGACCCCTTTGGATTTATTCTGGTGCAGTTCAGTTGTTCCTCCTCCGACTGCG
Source organism: Lordiphosa fenestrarum (assembly GCA_035044985.1). Taxonomy (NCBI): domain Eukaryota; kingdom Metazoa; phylum Arthropoda; class Insecta; order Diptera; family Drosophilidae; genus Lordiphosa; species Lordiphosa fenestrarum. The sequence goes on along the minus strand of JAWNNO010002282.1, from coordinate 24,776 downwards.
TCGCTTATATTGTCATTTTCAGTCATGCTTGAGCGTTTGTGTTGATGCCCGGCCACCCACTTGGACTTCTTTTTCTCCCCCAATTCTGACTGAAACAATAATACAGAAATATAAAGCTGGGCAAACTGCTGTTGATGCCCTTGGGGTTCACTCAACACACTGACCACTTGGCAGCTACCAAACGTAACATAAAATCTGTTTTCCAAAGCCCAAGCCCCGAAGCCAGAACACGAATTAAGACTGGGGAGGGCAATATTCGTGAATCGAATTTCAGATACTCTGGAAATCGAAGAGCCAAACAGGGGGAAGCTAGTGGCTCTAATGAAAGTATTTTGATATTTAGAATTCATTACTTACTTTAAAGCTGACTACAATGGCTGGTAAAGGTGACCGGTTATAGTAAACATTCTTATGCATAGTATTCAATAATGTAAGTGTATTGAAAAACTTAAACACCCTTTTATAGAGAGCATTATAGCCAGCTTCAACGCCATGCAACCCCTTTCAAAATAAAGCCAAACCGGGCAAAATTGTCGTGGGGGTTGGCTTTGCCACAGAGCAACGCTCATTTGAAATGCATGTGACGACGACGACGACGACGACAAGGACTATGAGGTTGCTGAAGCAATCAACTTGTATCCTGACTGACTCTGACTCGGTCTGACTCCGTTTGCCTTTTTGGCCTGCGGAAGTGTTTGTTTATTTAATTTCTGGTATTTTTAATTGAATTTTCAATGCCATTTTTGATGCAATCCTTGAATCCTTCTCGTTTATTTTGGCTTTTTACAGGAGTTGCATCATTGGCCCCGAGCTGAGCGTCAAGGTCTGCTCCATTGGCACTGTGATAAATCGTTCGGCCTATGCGTCGGACTATTGCCAATTGGAGGGCACAACGGGACGTCAAACACAACCGATGCCCATACGCTGGATGGCCTGGGAGAGTGTGCTCCTGGTAAGTTGTCAACACAAACATTTCCCAACTGCAACCAAGTGCAAGTTTATAATTAAAAATTAATGAACAGTGTGCTGTTCCGCTGGAGAGTCAGGGTTGACAGCAAAAATAAGTTGTAATTGTGTTAATTATTTTTAATTTGCTTTCTCTGTTGCAGTTAAAGAATAATGATTTCAGTCAGTTGAGGAATTCTCAAGTTTTCTTTTTCGAAAAGTTTTCAATGGGCTTAATAGGAATAGTTGGAAATGCATATTAAATGTGAAATGTGGAAGAAAGTTCAATTTGAATGAACAACACTGGAAAGCTAAAAACGATTGGAGAAGAAACTTAATATTTTGTAGAGGAAACATTAATATAACATCCATGGAATTCACAAGAATTGTCGTATCATTATTTCCTATTTTTATTGCAATTTAAAGCTTAAGTTCTATTCTCATGGGATGAAAACACACTTGAAGGGGTCAAAAACGTATCACACTGCGCTACTCTTATACAGAGTTTTAGTCTTATGACCGAACTTTAGTGGCCCCTCTGTTCTTAGAACTCTGGAACAATGCGTATAGCTCTTTGCAACCTACTCTTACGAAATCCCTTAAAGAGATCAGTTCACATTACCTAATAAAATGAACTGCAAGTATTGTTATGGGTTAACTTATTAGAGTTTTTATTAAAGAACTCATAATTTTAATCCTTTAAGTAGCCTAAAGGTGGTAAGAGAAGGGCTTATAATTTACGTCCAATCATAATGTTGGGTTAAGATAATGTTTGATTGGAAGAGGACTCGAACTCACGACCGCTCCATTCAAGAGCTACGATCTTGCCATCTGCACCACCGGACATTATGGCTGCGTCCTTTACCTTGAATTTCCGCTCTGCCACGCGAGTGCTTGATGGCCGTATGAGCTAAAATGCCGACTTCTGTGTGAGTTTGACTCCCACTGCGAATTTCTCAGACAAGTTAATTTTAGTAATTAAAATAAGTTTACGCTTTTTGCCGAAACAACAGAAATGAAATGAGAATATAATGTTTATGCACATTTGCCAACATATAGTCATGGGTACTACGGATTTTTTCTCGGTAAATGTCTACTTACAACCTTGCGAGACTTTAATGGCATCATTCGACCCTAAAGGTATAATCACACTTCTTAAGGGGTTACATGGGTTTCGTAGGGGAAAAAACGGCATATTTTCAATAATTTTTTTTTAGTATAAAAACTGAATTATTTGGTTCAAACTTTTTATTGTCTTAAGGATACACATTTAATGAGGAACCACTGAAATTTTTAAAGCAAAATATCAAAAGCTCTGCCATTGTGACGTCATTTCCGGAGAGCCTTCGGGAAAAAGGTGCATCCGCGTTGACAGCATAACTTCTAGGAGGATCATCTGAAGTGCAAATGCAAAAAATACGTCTTTACTTAAGACTTTAAACTAGAACTTGGACGAAGGAAAAAACAATAAAGTGAAAATTGGATTTTTGGCAGAGGTTTTAACGAAAAAAACGAAAAATTGACTAAAATTTCGGTGTATTTTTTTTTGGGGAAATAGTTGTATTTGAACAAAACAAAAATCCTTCGTCCAAGTCATGGCAAATTGTATCTCGAAGACCTGTGTAAAATTTCATCAAGATCGGTTGAGTAGTTTTCGAGAAATCTTGTCAACCGACTTTTAAAACGCAGTTTTGAGAAAAACGCGTTTAAAGTTTCGAGTAACAATAAAACCGGGTTAGAATTTTTTTTTTCTAACTTACATGGAGTCATCGATTCCTGGGCCATAATATAAAGAACCTGCTGCAGCTGCAATGTCCAGGGCATCCTTTTGTTCCTATCTATCACGAATCCTAGCTCCACGAGTCTCACTTGAAGATTTTATCTCGGCGGCGCAGATACTGTTTTCGTCAACTTCTCGGGCATATTCGTATGTTTCCAAACATGGAAATATTTTTCATTGGCTCGAATTAAGTCACTTACTAAGGATATGCATCAAACTTGCCACAATATCTTATGCGCAACACGTTATCGGCGTTTATGTAATATTTAGTATGATTAATTGCTTATATTTTTTTTTAAATAAATATAATCATTTTTTTTTTAAATGGAATAAAAATCACAAATTATCATTAAATTTCGATTTTTATAACAGAACTCAAGGATTACAGTCCCTGATTTCAACTTATTAGCTAACTAGACGAGCAGCTGCTCCTTCATACCCTGGAGCGCTCAACTTATTCAGAGTGTATCTCCAAAACTGCTACTCGGATCGATTTGAAATTTTATGACAATATTCTAGAGATGTTGTAGAATTTAATAAGACAATACAAAAAAAAAAACAAATTTTTTGAAGCCGCGAAACCCATGTAACCCCTTAAGAACGAAACACACGGTTTCTTGAGTTCTGAAACGGATCCAGAAGCTGAAAAATATCTTCTCTGGCATTGTCCCGCTTTGAGTTGAGTTATAAACTTAGGATACTTGATCAAGCCCCCATCTCAGGCACCGCAGCCAAAACTTACTATCTTACTTAGATTATCACCATGAAATTAATGAATGGATGGCCTTGTTCACCAGCATACATCAAACATCAAATATCATACATCAAAAATCATCCACAAGGAAGTATTAGTTAAAAATTCCACTGTGACGTCACAGGCTCACGACTTGCTGTTTTTTGACATATTTTAAATTGTGTGTTGCGCCTAAAAAAAATGTAAATTAATTAAAGTTACAGCAAAAATTAAAATAAATCAAAAAAAAACTCAAACTCGCAGCCTTAGGCTTATTTGTCAAATGACGTCACAGACTCACATATTTTATCGCATGCGCAATGGAGCTTGTGATTGCACTACCTTCTATTTATTGTAACATGCATCCTAATCACAAAAATTAGCAATCAGATTGCACATTACAATAGTTCATTATAATAATCGAACTAGAATTTCATGTCATCGATTTGTGCTGGTGAACAAGGCCGATATGATTGAATATTTTGACACAGATAGTTGATAAACTAACATATTTAACTTTCTTTTATTAGTACGGGCTTGGTAAACAATTTGATTCTTTCAAATAAGCTTATGAGGCGTAGATAATACGGAATCCTTGAAAGGTCAGAAAGAAATAAAATTGTTATTATGTGATTTTCTAAAATATATCTGGTAAACAAATGTCTAAATGTGGCTAACCTTGAAAAAGCAAGAGGGATTAGTGTAATAAGAAGTCAAGAAACTTATTTGCTAGCGGAGCTCAGGAGAATGCAACAGGTGAGACGACAGGCGGATATGAGCTGAGCTATAACTGCGAAACAATCTCAATCGCAGTGGGATAACCAAGTTGAGCGCCAGACCAGGTTAAGATCTGCAGGCGAGCAATCGACACCAGCAATTTGCTATACACATCGCACACCAGAGAGCTGCTAAGACTGTGCAACAATCTCACTTGCAGTGTAATAATCAAGTTAAGCGACAGGCCAGGTTCAGATCTGCTGAAGCGACCGAGCAGACGAGCAATTGACAGCAGCAATTTGCTATTCACCTATAAGTCAGCAGTTGAAGCAGAAGATCGGAGACAAGCAAAACAGTACTGATGATCATTCAGACGTGCAAATAGACGAATGAGGTTAACAAAACAATGCTCAAAAGTGCGAAATATGCGAAGTTCTCTTAAATGTTTGGATTATAAAGAAGCCTTTAAAGAAGATAACAGTCGACGGGAAAATAGGAAGTGTAGATTGAATGGTCCAAAAAAAATCGCGAAAATGGCTTCTAATTATTATGAATTCAGATAAAGATACAATAAAACGAGAGTGTAAGTTAAAGTCGGCCCAGTCCGACTTCGAAATACCCGTTACTCAAGGCAATTAGTGTTTAATAACCTCATGCGGCTCAGATAAGTATGCAACGTTTTTTTAACTCTGCCATTTATTATCCGATCTTTATGAAAATTTGTGAGATTGTACATATTGGCAACATACACTATACTGCTATACAAATTGTAGGAGATATTCAACATTTTTTATTGCGGGGGCGGGAGGGGGCGTGGCCAAAATGTGAAACAAACTTGATCTGCCTACAGACAATACTAGCTTACATCTAAAATTTGGTTGCTCTAGCTCTTCTAGTCTCTGAGATCTAGGTGTTCATACAGACGGACGGACGGACAGACGGATATGGCTATATCGACTCGGCTGTTGATACTGATGAAGAATATATATACTTTAGGATATTTGGAGAAGCTTCCTTCTGCCTGTTACATACATTTGCACGACTTTAGTATACCCCTTTTTACTCTACGAGTAACGGGTATAAAAAAGACACCCGGTTAGATTATTTTGCTCTGATATTTGTAGGTGTATGTGACTGATAGCTCTATGAAGCAGATTAGAAAGCGGCCCTTAATAGAAGAAAATTGTAAAAACTGCTTCGCCTCTTCGTTTTGAGTTTTAAATTGTTGAGGTGCAACTCACAAAGCTTAACTCCTGGTCTAAGCTGCATCTTTAGACCAAACAACTCGGAATAAACTGTTGATTTTCAAGAGCTGAAGCCACTGATAAAGAAAAAACAGGAACCGAACCGAACCAAACCATAACAGAATTGATGATACCAGCTCATTGATCGAACCATCAACCGAACCAATGAGACAATCCAGAATCTAAGCAGTTCATAGACTGAAGTTATTGATTCCCTAAGATAAGTTTCATTTGAATTGTGGTTAAGTTAGGGACCCTCTACAAGGAAGACCACTGACAGGCCGAATTGATCATTAGCAAAGCTGGATAGAGGTAGCCTTTAAGAAGGCCCTCCTTTTTCCAAGGCTGGTTCTTTTCACATGTAATGCAAATTCTGATACACTATCAATACTTACAACAAACTCAAACCACTGCACTCAAATATTCGTTTATTAACTCCACTTCGCTGACACCTGCCCCAACTCAATTAACTAAAACATGTTTAAGGACTCCATTAACGCTTCTTCACTCCCATCAAATATGCCAGCCAAGCACTTTAATTTTCACTGCCTAATACCCTTTTTTGCGTATAAAACACGATTTTTATTCCCAAAACAAAAACAAAGTGTGTGTGTACGCTTCTATCCCAGATGCACAGCAAAAAAAAGTTGAAAAAAAAAACCAAACCGAGTAAAATATTTTATAAATCCCCTAGCGAAAAACCGCACTAAATAAATTAATTAACTACACGAAAAACGAGAACTGAGGCAGACAAACAAAACGACATGTATGAATACATCCCCCATTCCTTGCAGAGATGTGTAGATGGTGTGGTATGCCATATGTCTGTCTGTCGGTTGGTTCCACGTTGTTGTGCCAGAAGCTGCTTTTAGAGGTTTTCATTGCCTTTAGGGGCAACTGAACGAACAAGCAACAGTAGTTGCAAGGGGCAGGGGGAAGGATGTTCGGTACTGTTTATTAAAAAGCGCAAAAGTTGCGTTAAAGGATATTTGTGCACATGAATAGCTTTTGTGTGCGTGTATGTGAGTAGGAACGGGTTACCGCATAATCCTTAAGCCAAAAGCTTGTAAACAAAATCAAAAGGCCTTTGGCAATACCAAACGTCTCTAAAAAGCAATATGGGTGCCCCGTAGAGGTGAAGTGGGTGGCGCTGACTGGGCTGGGCTGGGCTGGGCCTACTGCCTGTCATCAGTTTTAATTATAAATTATTTACACGCTTGACTCTTGATTGCAGGGAAAATTCAGCACCAAGTCGGATGTTTGGTCTTTTGCCGTTGCCCTTTGGGAGATATTGACATTCGCCCGTGAGCAGCCCTACGAGCATATGACGGATGCGAATGTTATTGAAAACATTGGACATATCTATCAGGATGATAAAATGCATGTGAGTGAAAAACATAAAATAACTCACTTCACCCACCGTCCATCATGAACTGACATACTTGTTTCTATGTACTCTCTCTCCGTGTTTTTTTTTTTAGGAACTTTTGCCAATGCCACTCAACTGTCCGCGCGAAATTTACGATCTCATGTGCGAATGTTGGCAACGCAACGAATCGAGTCGTCCCAATTTCCGCGAAATACATTTGTTTTTACAGCGCAAGAATTTAGGTTTTAAGCCCCAAACACAAACGCTGATGTATTGAGAGCAGGCGGCAAAAGTTTTGTAAAAATAATTCCAGAAAGAACACGATTTTAGCACACAGACACCACACACACATCTTGAAATACCACATAAATATATATGTATAATTAATTATAAATAATTATGCGAATTTTTTGCATTTGCATTACAAAAACAAACAAAAAAATGCATTTAAAGTTAATATAATTTAGAATTGAACTCTGCCTAGTCATAAATGGAAAATACCCCAACCAAAAGATGTATGAAAATTGTTGGAAATTGCTGGTAAAAATATTCTAAAGGACATTCTTTGATAATCAAGTTTTGTTAAGAACAGCGGGTGTTAAAATTGTGTTGAATCTAAGACCAGATTTACACGGTGTAGCAAACTTCATGAAGTTCTCTTAGTAGGCGAAATATTCCAGGCAATACATTTTGTAAATGAAAGGTTAAGAATCTCACCTGATTCTCCATGAAGTTTGCTTCAACGTTTAAATCCAGTCTTACATATTTCCTCTTTCGTTATGTTAAATCAAACACCAGGTTCACTCCGCCGACCGACAGCCTTGACTCTTTTCTGAAGAGCTTGCAAGAAATACTCCAAATTAGATTACTATCTTCTGTGGCTGCCATTGAACCGATTGGTAGGAAACTGGAAACTAAGCTATTTTACTCTGCAAAATTTGTTCGAAATAAATATTTTAAAATGTGCACTGCATATGTGTGTTTTGTCGAAGAAAACTTTCCCAGCCTCGAAAATAGTAAAAACTGGTATAACCAGAAGGAAACACTAGCTTCCTGAGAGCCGAAGTTTTGATACCATGGCATATGGCAGAGTTAAAGAACGTTAACATTAAAAACAAGCAAGAAAGTCGATCAATTCCGTCAATAATATACTCTGTACCAACGAAAGTGTATGCCCTGAAGCGGTGACTATTGTTCATCCGATCTTAACCATTCCTTTGATAAAACATCCAGAAGGTTCCATCCTTCCATCTATAAAACTGTAGGAGATATACCTTTTTATAATACCCTTGCAAAGGGTATTATAAGTGTGCAACGCATAGAATCATTTATTTCCGACCCCATAAACTATATATATTCTTTATCAGGGTGACGAGCTGAGTCGATTGAGCTTTGTCCGTCCGTCTGTCTGTATCTACGCGAACTAGTCTCTCAGTTTTAAAGCTATCGAGCTAAAATTTAGCACAGAGTCTTATTTTTGCTGCACACTGCTAATGTGTCGGAACCGACTGGATCGGATGACTATATCGCAAAGCTCCCATAGGAAAAATCGGTCGGAAAGCTAATTTTAGTGAGAAAATTGTTTTTCTTATCAATGGATCTCCAAACTTTGTAATCGAAGGTTTTCTGACTAAATTTAGGCTGAATTACACGAAAACCGACTCGGAATGCGGAACTAGAGATTTCCGTGTCACACCCGTACATTACTTCATGTTATACTTGTAATGATGAGGTTAAAATAACTCCAGCCATTAGTTCTTATTAGTAAAATATACGTTTCGACTAAGTGGTGCATGCTGGGATGCATAAATAATGCAGAGCGCAACTGGCCATTTCTTTTAATTCCTGAAAACTCCAGATTACATTGAGATGAGACTTTTCGAAATATTGCTGTACTTTTATAAAGGCATCGGGACTGGGAGTTTCACTTTCTTTTTTAAGCTTGTCTTCCATAAATGACACCAAGAAGCCCAACCTCATAAGTGAATCTGTGGTATTTTCACAGTTCCTATAAATATTTCCATATTTTTTGCACTTTGCTTGCATTGTTAGTAATCCTTAAATAGTCAATGAATTTTATATATTTTTTTTAACAATCTTTCAATTTTTTTCCTACTCATTTTAATCAATTCTCGGAAATAAAATCGATGTTTCTCATGCGAGGAAAAAATCGATACATCGGTTTGAGAATCGACTTACTTACCAATAGAGCCAATTTCAACAAAAAAAACACTCCGATTTCCAGTAATATGTAATATGTTAGCGCGACTTTGAATCAAGTCAATATATACTAAATTTAAAATCATCCCAAGGGTGATCCTTGTTCATATCCTTTGGATGATTTCAACTTCATTGGATTTTTAGGACATTTCCTTCCCAAATAGATACGGCAAATCATCCAATGAATATTTTTTCATATCCTGTTCTTTCTCTGTGCTCTTATGGATATAAAGTTTGCATACTTTGAAGGGCAATAATCACGAATAATTTGGTGTGTATAAACATAGTATCTGTTAATCTATAATGTTATTTATAAAATATTGACTGACCTGACTGACTGGTGACTCCCGAAATAGGAAGCTGACAGTAGCAGATCAAGGAGGTGGGCTAGAGAGGCTGAATCCCTCTCCAAAGTCTAGATCTAAATATTTTCCTGAATTTTCTGAAAAATTGTATGACTGCAAATCTGCTGCTCCTGGCATATATTTGGACTCTGGGCGGGCTTCAGACCCTTCATTCCCCCTCTAAGATCCGCCACTGGATATAGAATGTTCACAGAAGTTTTATCTAATGCTGAAAATGAGCACTAAGGACCGGCAAATTTGTTGTTTTTCATCCGATCAGGTTCAGGGTCAGGTTTTTCGAAATCCATACAAAAATTCTACCATGCCTGCATACCAGTCTTTCGAAAAAATTGGGTGGCAAAGGTTGTATCAGTTCCCAACGATTAGCTTCTAACTCATTTTCAAAGTTACACACGAAAAACATACGGAACAGGGAAAGTCTACAGCCAAAATCGAAAATGGTTGGTAAAAATGTTCCCTGAAACTTTTTAGCTTTTCATCCGATGAGGTTCCCTTTACATCCGCCTCTAAACCACATACTACTACATCTTTTGGTAAGGGGTCATCTCATTAAGCATCTCCCTTCTTTTTTGGTAAAACACAGGTCATGCTTAGTCTTAGTTTAGTTCTTAAGCTTAACGTCGAGTCAATAGCTTATAGTAAAATAAATATAAAACAAATTAGAAAACTGTAAATAATACACAAAAATGCATTTCAATGATAAGCTTAAGTAGTATTTGTAGTTACTTGTAATGTCTGCAAATTCTATCAAATAGAATCTAAAACAAAACAACATTGACATATGTGTGTACCTATCGCTCCTCCACCTGAATGCTCTCTCTGTCTATCTCTAATATTTATAATTTGTGCTTTAAATGTTTGTATATATCTCTATCTATATATATATATAATATATTAAAACCCACAACAAAATGAATCTATATTTATATGACTGTAGACAACCCCCTCAAAATTGACAAAAACAAAAAACAAACAAAACCTGCGTATAATTTCGACAATAAATGTTTAAGCAAAATGCCAAACATTTTGTTGCCAGTCTAAAATTAATGTCAATTAGACGCATATCAACAAAATCAACGATTTTCTTTCCAATTTTCCCCTGTGCCTTTTTCTCTGCTTCACTTTGTGTTAATTATTGTAAAATCAAGAAAAAAAAAGATAAAAGCTTTAAAAAGGTTTCGCTGTAGTCAAAAAACTCAAATTGAAATTTGATTTAACAAAAAATTTGCAAAATTTTTATCCGTTTCACTTGCAACGAAAATTGACACTTGTTTCCAAAAAAACCAAATACTTACCAACAAAAACGATGAGCACAATCATATTGAGAAAAACTATTAAATAAATGTAAGCGCATTCAAAATGACTTAAATATTAAGCTTAAGAAATTGCAGCAAGACAACAAGTCAAATACAACCCGAATCTTAAGTACACACTTTAAAGCAAACAATAAAAAGAGATCTAAAAAAATCTGGGCATTTTCTGGCAGTGTAAGGGGCAGGCTAAAGTCCTCTTTGGCAAAAGTCTTGGCTGGCCCCAAATAAAGAATACAAAAAAAATTCCTAAATGAGACTTTGAGCCGCTGTGCGCAGGCCAACAGCTGAGTCCGCCGTCGCAACGTCGACAAGGACAAATCCTTGGACCCAAAAAAGAAGAAGCGGAATCAACAACAAGCACCTGACCCCCCCGCTGAACAAATTAAATAACATAAAATACAAATCCGCTGCTTAGGTTGGGGTACAAGAAAGGAGCGAGAATAAGGCAAAATGGAAAATAATAAACTTATTAATTCAAATTGCTGGCCAAAAGCGTTGCACAGTGTGTCGAAAGCGGATGGAATTTACAAAAAATATTATATTTTTTGTTGCTAAATGAAATTTGTGTTGTTTTCATAGAATCTGATTGCCTTAGCACAACAAGGGGAGTAACGGCCATGCAAGTAAAAGTCAGAGAAAGCGCAGTGGGCACACGCACAGCACACCTATCTAAAACCAAAGGTCCACATTGAAATTTCTACTTTGCCTTTGCCTTGTTAAGTTGTAACATTCTGGCGCAGATCAAGGAAGGAAGCCACCGCTATTGGATAAACATTGCAAAATATGAACATATGTTGATGAAAATTGACGTTATGAATTAGTTGTAACCTGTATTATAGATTTTTTCAAAAAATTCCCAGTTAGGTATCATTTCCTAGCCTTGAGCAAGAGCATAATCCCAAGTCAATTATCATATTTCCACTATATAACCCAAAACTGCACTAAACATTTAACAATTTTAACATTTCTTAATGAAAATGGGCGTTATGGATTAGTGTTAACCTGTGTTCTAACACGACCTTACCATTTCCTATGCTTGAGAGGGAGTATCATCCAAAGTCTTATATCAAATTTCAACTATATGGCCCAAATCTATCCTAAACATTACAAAAAATGTACATTTGATGATCAAAATGGGCGTTATATCAATGTTAACCTGTTTTATACTCTTCTTAAACGATTTTTCCAAAATTTTCCTAGATAGGTACCAGTTTCTAGTCTTGATAAACGAAAGATCAAGCAAGGTAGCGTAATATATAAATAGATTTTGCAGCGTGTGTAATTACTACTGTTCCATGGTAGAAAGAGAGAAAGAACCCAGGGTGCACAGAGTATACTAAGTATGAAGCAGCATCTCCGACCCTAGTAAGTATGTAAATTCTAGATCAGCATCAACAGTAGAGTTTATCTAACCATGTCCGTTCGTATGTCTGTTTATTTGAACGCCCACATTTCAGAGATTAAGAGATGAAGGTTCGACATGTATGGGACACAGACTTCTTATACTTGCAGACAGCAAATCATACACAGTCTCAAAGATTCTACCTTCTGGACAAATTCCTATACCAAAAAGTTCCAAATTATTTAGTTCAGTTGACGTTTCTAGTATTAAATCGGACGATGTTGCAAATAACTTCAATAGCCTCTTTATGATGCTTTCTCTTTCAGTATGTGTTGTTTCGCTGAAGTGTAATCAACATCGTTTTTGTGTGCTCCGAGTATGTGTCAACCTCTGTGCCAGCTGCTCCAACAGCAAAAATAAAAATATTATGGTATAGGGTGATGAAAAATAATAATGATTTCATTAGGATAATCACAAGGTCAGGTCATGTTTGTATTTGGTGTGACCAAATAAGCCATCACAGGGCAGCTCTAACAAACTCAATTGATGCAATTGAGCCAATCATTAAAGAACTACAAGCAAAGGCACTTCAAGGTAATTTTTGTTCAACATAGCAACTCTCGGCCACTTGTTGCGCGAATGTTCAAAACATACCTTGAAACACTCTAATGGGAAGTCCTTCGTCGATGAAGCATACCCTTGAGGCCCCATGGTCCCGAGTTCAAGTCCTACACAAGGTAAAGTTAGAAAATAAAAGAATGATAACAAATTTTAATGTGATTTTAAGAAAGAAGACTAAAAATATTATACGCGTCTTAGTGTCGTCTTCCTCTGCTGTCTTTACTCCCCTGAATCCCTTTCCTATCTGTCTAACATTAATAAATATATTTTCTTTTTTTTGTAAAATTTTTTCTAAATCTTCTGTAACGATTTTAAATCTATACTTAAGAGCAGCCGCTGAGACGAACTCTCGCTTTTTCCAATGGAATCAACCTTTCTCCGAAATATTTAAACCTTAGTTCTCCCAGAATTCCGCATTCTGAGAGAAAATAGAAAGTATCCTCCCGAGCTCTTAAGTTGCATAGCGTGCAGTGCTCGTCACTTTTATGAGGTCTATAGTTTAGTGGCAGCAGCTCGGATCTCGCTTGAAATCTACCGAAAAGTTATCTTTGATATATAAAAGACGAGTTTCGCTCCCTCGAGCAGTGACCTCAAAGGTTTTTTGCTAGGCTTCATCAACATTTTTCAGTGCAGTGTCTTGAATTTTTTTACATCCAGCTATGTCATAGGAGTCATACTCCTAGCCTGGAAAGCCATTCTGAAAAGCATTGCGATGGGCTCGAAAGAATTTGCATAGCTACTAACATCGGAAGTCTATTCTGTGGCAGATTCACGATTTTTCTTAAGTATTTAAAATGCCTGTCCAATGTATTGTGGTAAAGCTTAGGTAGACCAGTCTCAAGGTATATCGAGTATGTTGGTGTATTTATTGGCAATCTGAAGAGCCTTTCATATTCATCGAAGCCCCACACCTCTGCTGCATATAGCATACTAGATCTTGACGTAGCTTCAAATAGGTTATATTTCGCACTTGGTTTAATATCCTTTCTTGACATGAGGCTTTTCCACGTGCTGTTCATTGCAATTCTGGCTTCTGCCAATTTATTTCGCTGATGTGTTTCAAACCCCATATGCTGTGCCAGTGTGACACCTAGGTATTTGTATTCTTTCACAACTTCCAGTTCTGTCCCGACGAGGTACCACTTCTTTGATCTTGCAAGGCGCCCTCTGCCATCTCGAACCACCATGATTATTGACTCTTCTGTGTTAATGTTAAGGCTTCACAGTTTATAATACTCGGACACTTTGTCAATTGTCGGCGTACAGAAGTATTTCATATGAAACAGCTTCGCGTCTTGCCCCTCCGCTTAGATGAACATTGCGAACAGCACTAGTGGTATATAGTAGTATATATTTTCTTCATTTCTAGCTTCTATTTATGTAGTTAAGTTTTTTTTTAATATTAGAAAGTCCCAGTCCCCCCCTTGGACCGCTTTTTGAAGACGAATTTCTAAATTTTAGGCCGATTTCAGCTGCCTTTTTTTTAGTGTTGATGCGGGACCAAGTCTTTGTCTATTGGAAACAAAGGCCAGGTTATTTCTGCGGGCATTGGTTGGCGATTTTGTGGTACTTCGGAGTTTCTTGGAGTCTTTCTGCCAGGGATGCAAACCACTCGAATATAAAGAGTGGTTCGGTTCAGTGGTTCAGACAGTTTCTGAACCGCCGGTTCGGTTCATTACATGGTTTTTTGAGCTGACTGAACCGCGGTTCCGGTTCGGTTCAGTGGTTCATAAAGGTACATTATGATTTCTATTGTCATGTGACTTTTGCTCACTTTCAAATTGAATTCCTATTTGAATATCTTTAAAATCCTTAGAAGATTGTACCAAATATATTATGTCCAGATTCAAAGGATGCGTCTATATGTTCCTTGAGGAACGATCTTCGAAAACAGAGAATGTCGGCTAGAAAAGATTAGAATAGAAAAGTGTAAAAACTCCCCTGGTTAGGATTGAATTAAGGTGAAGAAATATTACAGAAAATTCCAAATATTGTCCACTAGATGAAAGAATGTAGATTGATGGTAGTATTATAAGAGATCGGAGGGCAATTACAGAAAACTTGCAAGATTACTTGTTCTTAAATTTCCGTCAAGTCATCCTTAAAAGTTCCGGCATCGGTAAGAATGTAGAGTCAAACGAAATGTAGAAAAATGATCTTGGGGAAACGATTCAAATTCCCAAATTAATAAGTATCATTGGCTAGGGGAAAGCGAGTTCCGTCTTAAAACTCGTTAGAGATCTGAACCGAACCGAACCGATTTTATTTGTGGTTTTCGGTTTGGTTCAGCAATTCTTAAAGGAAGCCGGTTCGGTTTGCGGTTCGGTTCACCAGCTAGAATAAGCGGTTCGGTTCGGTTCAAAACCGGTTCGGTTCAGAACCGGTTTGCATCCCTGCTTTCTGCAATGCTTCCAGTTTGTGGAACACTTTAGTCTTAGAGTTTCGGAATACGTTCCACAGGTAAACGGCACTTCCTGAGTAATTTCCCTAAAAAGCACCTTTCAAAACATCGATAGTAAATGTGAAGACATTTTCCAATCAAAAATTTAGACAAATGTTTACATTAGCTAGACCCACTATGCCCGGGCCTTTGGGATCCCAGTAGCTGGCTCATCATCATCGCATTGTTAAATCCGCCAAACAGCTGTGACTCGCAAGCTCAATTACAGACAGATTTGCCGGATTCCCCTCTGTTGCTGCCGCTGCTGTTAACGGATGCTGCTGGTGGCAATTGGACACACACCCCCACGAGCACACACACACACACCCAGACACACACACACACTTAATCCTGTAACGGAAGTTACACATTTTTACTATTACTTCTTGGGTATTCGTTGAGCATTGTGTTATTATGGCTCTGTTGTCTGGTCCCGGCCTCCAGCTGCGCAAGATGTAATTATTTGCGCTGGGGAAATTCCCCCAGAACTTGGCCAATTCATATTTCACTTTAATTTAAAGTTATCGTATAAATCAATAACTTATTATATTTGCAACTAACCCAGTTACCAGCCTAGACCCTTGCCCTTGCCTTGCCCCATTTGACTCCCTGGAGGCGGGCTGGGGAGCATGGGGCCAGCTTATTTGACTTGGCTTTCTTTTAAGGTTTTGTGAACACAAAATCCCAGACGCAATCTTTGATTTTTATTGTAAGCAAACGAAAACAAAAACAGGGAAAAGAGCAAAACCACCAGATGAGAAGAAGGACGAGTTGGGCGAGAATGCCGGCAGCAACAAATGCGCTCAGAGATTTAGGTTAGAAAAACAAAAACAAATGGCCAAAGGGAATGGGGGGGTGGATTGCAAAGGTTAGCTTAAAGCATTGCAAATTTCAGAAATTCACATATAAGTGATTGGTCAATAGGCTACAATAGTCTTACTTTAGTAATCAAACCTTAGGTTAAGGTACGATCCTTGGCTCATAATAGGCTTATCAACGGCTGCGGTTTCTTCAGTGACCGAGGCAGACAATCGGCGGTGCAAGGATGAGGCAATCTAGGCTCCAGAGCAGCCTAAGGCAGGCCAAGAGATTGCACCGACAGCCTCGACGAGATTACAAGCTCTGTCTACACTGAAGTAAGTCAAAGCATACACAAAGAACACCCAGAAGCCAACAGATCGAGACCACCAATGTCGACCGCACTATCCGACAAGGAGCGGAAAGGGTAATAAATAGCTCCAAGCGACTGCATGAACAGCTCCCTAGAACAAACGGATTAAGCCCGTAGCCAAATGGACAAAAAAAGGAGCTCTCAAGACCTTTTTACATTCATAGACAGTTCCATTTCAACCCGTCTATTCCAGCGGTGTTCAAGAAGAGAGGCTATCTGTCGCTCTCTGTCTCTCTCTGACACTCGCACTAGCATTACTTCGGCAAGCATTCGGCGTGAATTGCCGAAAGTGCTCGGCTCCTGGGGGCTATGGGTGAACATCGCTGGTCTATAGTATAAACCATAAAGGGTGATTTTTAAGCAACACCATTTTTGGCAGCTCACCTGTTTTGGTGTCACATGTTACTGTCAAACATGTTCGGTTTGGTCTATAATTTAACCATGAATCGGCTTAAAATCTAAGACTATTTTTCTTTATTTTTAAAGAGTCATTAAACTTGCCAGTTATTAATAAACGATTTCCTCACTAAGACTTTTTTTAGACTTTTTCATGGTAGCCATGCTACACTGCTCGCCACTTGAATAGGACACCCTGTATGCTCTCTTTACAACTGCTCATAACTCGAAAACGAAATGGTAAAATTACGGTATTTTTTGCATATTATCTTTGTGCAAGCATTCTTCGCTCTTTCTGGTGTATTCCAAGTTTTGGAATAGAACCATAAATTCAATGGAATTTTTGCGCCACTAGAATAGAACATGCATTAATTTTGTCGGAGTCGTTGGCACGTGCATGCAAATTTTGGTTTATTTAAACTTTTTGCTATATTTGAAGTGTATATTAAATTAAAAAAATTAAAATGGGGCGTGGCACTTCATTATCTGAGTCGGAGAAAGGAAAAATCCAAGCTTACAAGGATTCTGGCCTATCTATTGCCAAAATAGCAAAAAAATCGACAGGAGCCGTCATGTCATAACAAATTTTTTAAATAATGAGGCTAATTATGGTAAAAACATGAAGGGTCGCACCCACAGTGTGCTTACTAGAGCAGACAAGCGACTTATATTAAGAGAAGCTTCCAATTCGCACGACTCTTTGGCCAAGATAAGGGAAAAATGTAACGTTAAAGCAAGTTTGACAACCAAGCGTCGGGTTATTGATAATGCTCCACATCTAAAGAGACTGAAAATTAAGAAAAAGCCACCTCTTAACCCGGCTCGGAAGTTACAACGTCTTGATTTCGCTCGCGCACATGTGATCTGGACTTCGGAGTGGCAACGTGTTGTCTTTTCGGATGAAAAAAAGTTTAATTTGGAGGGCCCCGATGGGTACAGCTACTATTTTCATGATCTTAGAAAAGAACCACACCATCTTGATAAGTTGCACAGCAGTGCTGGAGGTATTATGGTGTGGGGGTGGCCATTTCCTATTATGGCACCTGTGAGCTTAAATTCGTTCCAACCACTATGAATGCGTTGTGCTATAATGGAATATTGAAAGAGGCTTTTCCACACTTCAAAACTATTTTTGGAAATCTAAAATGGATATACCAACAAGATAATGCCCCTATACATACAGCCCGGATTGTGAAATCGTATATAGCGAGTCAAAACGTGGAGTTATTAAACTGGCCACCCTATTCACCGGACTTAAATATAATTGAAAATGTGTGGGGATGGCTAACACGTCAAGTATACGGATCAGGTCAGCAATATTCGAGCGTACCCGAACTAATTTCAGCTATCAAATTAGCATAGGGCTCGATTTCGTTGAAATATTTGGAAAAGTTGTGAAGTTGTGAAGTTTTGGAGAAAAAGGGTGGCTCAACACACTATTAAAAAACTATTTTTTTGTTTAAAAACATGTTAATAATTTATAAATTAAGTAATATTGTTATTAAAAAAGGGTTGAAATATTTTTAAAAATTTTTAAGCTAAAGTGTCCTATTCAAGTGGTGCAAAATGAAGACTTCTCAATTTGTTACTTATTGGTTAACAACGTTTTTTGTATACTTAAAAATTTTGCATAATTTTTTAATTTTCGTCAAATTACTACATTTAAATAAACTTTATAAGAACACGAAAATTATTTTCCTAGATGGCTTGGTTTAGCAGCAATTAACTATAGAAAATCGTCTTTAGAGGTGTCCTATTCAAGTGGCGAGCAGTGTATCTTGATGTTCGATTTCGACCAAACTTAGTGGAACCATGGAGAAGCATGTCAAACAAAAAAAATACCAAGTTTGAATACGTTTCCATAAAAAACAAAAAAGTTTTTCTCACTAGAACTAGTTTTTCTACCGATTGTTCCTATAACAGCTAAGTGATATACTCATTCGAGATTGTCAAAACCTTGTAGACTTATGTGAAACTAGAGCCCTGCATGGGATGAATCAAAGTTACCCTTGACTTTCTTACTGATTTGATCTATCTATGAATTTCTAGTCATAGTTCACAAAAATTATTGACTCATTGAATTATAGCTCATGACATGAGGCATGAGCTATATGATCTGTTTGAAATAGTTCAGCCCAGCTCAGCTCATGCTCCACTCAAATAGCTCATAGGGTTCAATGTCAATATGAATAGATCAAACAGCTCAGAGCCTTAATGTCATAAGTTTCTGGACTTGTTTTTATTACAAATTTTAATTTTATTGCAAAATCAAGAACTATTAATAAGAAAGAAAGTCGGTCAAGCCCTACTATAAGATACTCTGTACCAACGAAATAATACGCTCAGCATAAACTTTGATGCTGCAGCAGCGAAAAGTCTTCTGATAAGAAATGGAGCATAATTTGAATAATGAGACTGCCCTGGACTTAAACCAATCGGTAACTTACTACATTAAATGGTAGTTTAATTTATAGCACGTTTAAACGCTTAGTCGGTTGCCGAAAAAATGGTAGGACCCCACAGATAATAACTCTACTAATTCAATGTTTTCCTTAATTCAAAAATAGTCCTCATCGAATTCCACCGAGTCTGCAGAGACAATCTCAGAAAGCATCAATAGGTAGTTTAATTCAGTAGAACTCAAGATTTGCCAAAAGCGCGGAAGAAGCAAGGGAAGGTCGCAAACTTTTTTGGCTGCAGAAAGTGCTGCAGTGTTTTTAAACTTAATAAAAGCACATCCAATTTGACCCGGCATAAGTGCTTCAAAACCTCCGAAGACAACTCAAGCGATGATCCTTTTGAGGCGTGTTCGTATTTTGTTTGTCGCCAGTTTATTGGCGATACGGATGGTATAGGCCGGCAAAAGGTTTTTATATCTGCTGTCAAGGTTTTCATACATGGGGTAGTTACGCATCGACTGGAAGCCAAGAGGGCTGTATCAGGAGCATAAGTGGATGTGTTTTGGGGGTCTGAAACCAGCAAGTCGGCGGTGTGCAGTTTCTACATAGCTGGGCCAATTAAACTTCCTTGGAAGCATATATAATTAACTCGTATCTAAGCTCGACTTTTTTGACTTGATATGATCTAATGAACCAATGGAGTTTGGAGTCATTATAAATTTGAGCTGACTAACTCGAATCAAAATATTTTCAGACTTGATTTACTTGAACCTTTTTTTTTAAACATGAATCAAAGGGCACTTTGATTCCACTCATGCCGGGTTCTATGTGAAACCATACAAAACATATAAATGCACATTTTAAGGTCGTTTCCATTGGAAACAAAAAAGTTTTTCCTACTACGACTTCTTATAAATCCTTTTCTATGGCAGCTATATTAGAAAATAGGGTTGCCAAATATTAAAAAAAAACTATTTATATTTTTGACGATATTAAGGAATTATAATTTCGACTTAATAGTTGATAACATTGATATTTTCGATATAGTAGTAGTAGTTTGTTTATTTTTCATTTTTGGCTTGGTACGGAAAACTCGTTAGCCTTCTATTTTAACAACATAAATTTAACAATTAGGTATTTTCTTAAGGATATTTACATTTTTCCAGTTTTATATTTTAAAAGTTTTCCAGAATAATATTTATACTCTGTACCGTAGGTACATAGAGTATTATAAGTTTGTGCAAAAGTATGTAACATCCAGAAGGAAGTATCTCCGACCCCATAAAGTATATATATTCTTGATCAGCATCAACAGCCGAGTCGATATAGCCATGTCCGTCTGTCCGTCTGTCTGTCCGTATGAACGCACAGATCTCAGAGATGGTAAGAGATAGAGGTTTGACGTGTATGGGACATATGCTTCTTATGTCTGCAGGCAGATCAAGTTTATTTTCAATTTTGGCCACGCCCCCTCCCGCCCCCGCAATTTAGAAAAAACGTCATATCTCCCACAGTTTTGAAGATAGATGGCTTGTTCCTTCTGGACATATTTAGTTATTGGAATAACTTATCGATCCGCCAAAGGAATGAAGAAGATCGGATGAACGGTTTTCGAGTTATGATCAAAAGACAAAATTTCTTGGTACAGAGTATGTTATAGTCGGGCTTGACCGACTTTCTTTCTTGTTTTTCTATAATTTATTAAAGCTTTAATGTATAAGGTTGTCAAAAAAGTCTTGCGGTATTTCCGCAAGCTTGTCTTTGCAAGCGCGTAGTTCTAGTTGTATTCGTCGCATCGGTTCACGCTAGAGCTATTTGGAAAGCTCTTTTCACGCGCTGACACGTGTTTTATTGTTGTTTGTTTTTAGTCGTTCGTGAGTTATAGCGTCGCAAACATGGAGCAAAATAAAGAGAAAATACGGCATATTTTACAGTACTAATACGATAAAGGCAAAAATGCATCTCATGCTGCCAATAAAATTTGTGCAGTTTATGGACCCGATACAGTTTCCATTTCCACCGCACAACGATGGTTTCAACGTTTTCGTTCTGGTGCAGAGGTGATCGAAGATGCGCCACGGTCCGGAAGGCCTGTCGTCGAAAATTGCGATAAAATCGCTGAATTGATCGAAAGAGACCGGCATAGTAGCAGCCGTAGCATCGGCCAAGAGCTGGGCATGAGTCATCAAACCGTTATAAAACATTTGAAGAAGCTTGGATTCAAAAAGAAGCTCGATGTATGGGTGCCACACGACTTGACGCAAAAAAACATTTTGGCCCGTATGGATGCATGCGAATCGCTTCTGAATCGCAACAAAATCTACCCGTTTTTGAAGCGGATGGTGACTGGCGGTGAAAAGTGGGTCACTTACGACAACGTGAAGCGCAAACGGTCGTGGTCGAAAAGGGTTGAAGCTGCCCAGACGGTGGCCAAGCCTGGATTGACGGCCTGGAAGGTTCTTCATGGCCAAAGTGAACAGCAGAGCACGACCAGGGGCCAGGCAGACAATATAAATCCACCGGCCGACATATTTAGGCCGAAATTTTGTGTGCACAAATTTCGGCAGAGGAGAAGTACCGCCGTACCAGGCGACCAAACAGCAGCTCATGAGGGACCAGTTTTTTAGGTGGATTTCGCAACCAGAATAGCTTGGTCAGGATCCACAAGAGGCCTAGGAGTCAGATGTCAACATAGGTGGTGAGTAGGCAAACAAATAACAGCCCATATTCATGACTCCAAATTCCTCAGGAAGACGTATCAGAGCCAGGTGCCAGTGCTGAGACAAGCACACTGCTGGTTGTCTGAAAAAAATAAATAAGCAGAATTAAAGCTGCGGCGGCTTCCAGAGCAAGACCCCAGTGTCTCGGATGAGACTAGCAGTCCTCAAGAGCATGCGGCCAATGCACGATTATTTTTTAACTGCATTGATTTGATCCAGTTTGTCGCCAAGGATGTTGTGGACCAACTTGATGATAGTTTCCAGCCTCCTTTCAATCTCCAGGGCCACCTTCATATTGGCCTCGATAGCCCGCCAGATAGGGGACTCATCGCGTTGCTTTGGATTCGGAGGAGAAGCTGGGACTTTCTGGCTGCCATGCTGGTTTTGTTTGGCCTTCTTCTGGCCATTGTGTTTAGGCTTCTGCTGCTGCTGAAGCTTCGGATGTTTTTGCTGCTGTTGAGGTGACCGGAAAATTGGGCTTTTGCTGGAGTGCACATCCTTTTTTCCTTCCAGATTCTGCTCAGAATTTGGCAGCTTTTGCACATTTTGTTTCTTCTGTTGCGAGCTCATAGAGTTTGCTCGCCGACGGTGATATTTATTAGATGCTAGATTGTTGCATGCTAACTTATATTTTGGACAGCCTTTATAGCAGGATATGTGGTCTCCGCCACAGTTTGCACATTTAGGATTTTCAATCCTTCTGCTTGTGCACTTTGGTGTGGCATGGCTGCCCGCACATTTCATGCAAATAAATGGCTTTGAACAAAAATTACGTGTGTGACCATATTCCTGGCAACGGTGACATTGCAAGGGCTCCCTTCTTGCCATTTGACGTTCGATCAAGACTCGCTGGTGACCCAATTCGGTGATTTGGTAGATTCGTTCATTATGGCCATCCGGACGAGGCTTTAGCTGAATAGCAAACAGGTTCATCGGAGTTTGCCGACGCCTGTGCTTAATATTAGTGACGTTGATAGGTTCGAAACCAAGATTACGCAACTGATCTTTGATCCAATCACACGGAGAAGACTGGTGGAGATACCTGATGATTGCCTTGAACGGCCGCTCATCAACAGGTTGGTGAGTGTGCGCTGGAGTCAGTTTGAATACCTTCTTTGCAATGTCGAAGGAATTGCGATCGTCAAACATGAATTTGACAGTGCCAAACTTTGAAGTTTTAGTGACAAACTTTCCCATTCCAGGGGTGTCGCTGAGTTTGTTGATCACCTTCTGTACATCTCGGACTCCAGTGAGGAAGATGTCTGGGACTTTTGGTACATAAGGTGGTGCTTGGACCCATTCCAACTTCGGCTCAGGCTTTTTGGCGGGAATCTTCTTAGCAGCAGGTCTTTTAGGCGAAGAGGCCCTAAAATGACCAGGATCACGCTGATTTTTAGACTGCTTATTATCGCCAGCAGTATTTGGCTTTTTAGCGGAATTAGCTTTAGAATTTTTAGCATGAGAATCAGGTGAGTCAACTGCATTCCCATCATCCGTCCAGGCGGAGTCTGAGTCAGTGAGAAAAGAGTCATTATCTGATAAGCAGCGGGGATCCGGAGGGGGAACAGTCTTAGTTGGTCTTTTTACAGCTTTAGGCCCTTTGAGCAGGGCATCCATAAGAGTGCGGGGAAGCTTAGACATTTTGGTGTGGGAATGCTTGAGCATTGTCCCACTCACACAGGCAGGCATGGAAGGTGGAGCCCTTCCCTTCATCCTGTCGTCCAAATTTGCTTTGGTAGCTGCTTTGTTAAGCATTTTAAGGCCAGATGTCTCCTGGACTTCAGCAGTCTTTGCAACTGGTGGCGACTTCCTTCTCTTAAATTCCTCAATAATTAGTGACATATCCAGTGAGGAGTTATCGGCAGGGACAGCACCGCTACCGTCACGTATACGGGCATTGAGATCAGTAGGAGGCGATGATCTTTTTTTGCCATTTATTTTAGCAGCCATTTTTCAGAAATAAGTGCAAACACACACACACTATTAATCGGTTTAGTGCAAAGAGATTAGTGGAGAGGGCGTAAGAGTGAATTGCACTATTGCGTGTGTGTTGGTGCTTAAGCTGCACTGGTATTTGGCGCCAAAATTGGCTTGTGGATTCCAAGAGACTGTCCACACATAGATGTGCGTATGCACACACATACACGACACAAGTAGATGACAGCAATACAGGTGCACGAACTCTCATATACAGCTATGCCAAAGACAAGCAGCAAGGAGCGCCCGCACACATAGACGAATCACAAGAGAGACAGGTTAAAATAATTGCAATTTAAATTTGCAATTAATTTATGCACACGTGCCGGCTCCAATTTAATCCAATATTGACGGGGAAATTGTTTAACGGGGACAACTGTAGACGGGGCACCAATTTGAGACAGCGTGGACCGGCAAAGTTAATTATTTGTCAGAGTTCATTTAATTTATAGTATAATTAACTTTTTCCCAATTTTAATTGTTTAATTTTTAGTTGGTAATTTTATAATTTTTAGCTTTTAATTTTTTCCATTTTTTTTTTCAATTGGTGCCGTAGCCGGACACGTAACGACTGAATGCTGTTTTTTTTCAATTGGTGCCGTAGCCGGACACGTAACGACTGAATGCTGCAAGCAACATTCAGTCTTGTTTTATTTATTTATTTACATACTTGTAAATTTATAAATAGTTTTAAATATTAAACATGCTAAGGTACATCATTTTAACTAGCGGATTCAGTGCAGAGGGCACTGCGTCAAATAGTACGTTTTTGGGCTGTGCGCCGCAAAGTGCGGGCATATTGCTAGGCCAATAAGGCGTTAGGGATTTACCGCGAAAATTCGGGCAAATTGCCAGGCCAATAAGGCGTTATGGATTTACAATGTAAATACAATAGGTAAAACAATTTTACAAAACATTAATAATAATACATTTTAAGGCCCACAGGTGTAGGCGATGACATATAAGGCCGCCAGTGACCAGTGGCAAGCATCTCCAGACAGGCAGAAGGCACATCATTAGAGTT
>JAWNNO010002278.1:0-22372 GCA_035044985.1 Lordiphosa fenestrarum | reverse complement strand
CTGTATTGTCTGTTGGCGGATCAAGTTTGTTTCAAATTATGGCCACGCCCCCTCCAGCCCCCCAATAAAAAATGTATATTTTTTCTACAAATTTTTAAGATATCGAGCTCAATTTTTGCAGTGTAGTCTATGTGACCAATATCTATAATCTCACATGTATCTCAATAATATCGGATAATAAACTGCCGAGTTAAAAAAATGTTGCATCGCAGTAATGATTAAGCACTAACTGATCTGAGTACGGGTATTTCGAGGTCGGGCAGGGACGACTTGAACTCACGAACTTTTGGCCGTTGAATAGAGTTTAAAATTATTAGTGAAGGTGCATATCGTTTCGCCTCTAAACATACTTTCATCGAGTTTCCAAATTAACTTTTCCTGTATCCAACAAAGCCGTACCTTTCCAGGCTTCACAATACAACTGGAGAAGAGACACCGTCCGACTCCCCTATTACTTCTAATTGCAACACTCGGTCAACCTCTGCATATACGCAAATTTCAACGCTGGCTATAAAACGGAAAATGCCTTTTTGTTTTCACGGGTTGGCATCTCCCAACATCTATGACATGGGATAGAAAACACTCGTTTTGCCAAAACCACAGCACCAAAAAATGAATTATCGATAAACTGCTTTGCAATTGTTCGGGTTCGAAACCGCTCAACAATTCCGCTGAGGCTTTGAACCAGTGTGTATTTCACAGACTCGCTTCAGCTTGAGGTAGCAAGTTATAAAGAGGTTCCAAAAGTCGATCCCCAAATATAAATCCGCACGAGCGAGGGACCAAAACACAATCGATATCTTTCGTCGTTTTTTATGAAATTTGAGTCCTCATTTGGCCTAACACCTCCTGCATAATGCCACTGCCGTACTTGCAGTTCGTCTGAACAGTTTTGATTGGTAACCTGCTTTGAATCCACTAAGTTCAGCGAACTTCTCAATGCAGCACCGGTGTCCAAAGTCCGAGAACTGTTCGTTCAAGAACTACTACTTCTGCATAGGCACGTGCTCACACCTTTTTAGCTTGTAAGGCATTGATCGCTTTTGGTTTTCGCCAAAATGCTTTCAAACGATTTGTGTGACCAGAAGTTTTGTGGGAATTTGAAAAAGTAGAGATTATATTAAAAATATGACGAATTCGGAAAATGATTATCAAAACCATTGTATCTGGGGTAGTTTCCTCTGACTTTTTGAGACAAGAACAAGTCTTTATGGGTTTGTTGATTGCGATCCTTAACATACTACTGCTCACCAGGCTGTGCTTTCTGCTTGAAGTTTTTCTAACATTTTTGACAGGATGGCTTATAGGTGTTTTTGGCACCACAGCCATAGCAAACTTTTCTTTGACTCACAGTCCTAATACCCATGGCCCTCCTTTTGCAGTTCCAATATATTAGTGCTACGGCTCCTATTTCGTCACCTGCCTCAGTATCAGAAAAATCAGCTGCATTCTCAAATCCATTATCCTCAATCAATTTGGACACCTGCTTTTTAAATGGAACATGCCTTTGGTACCCATGATCACGCTTTACTTCTTCTTTTCCGATCACGTGTCATCTCTCTAATGTCTAGATCCCGTCCGAGTATCTCTAAACTGCTTTCTCAATGCAGCACATGAATTTGTCCACTTTACTATTCTGGCCATTCTAGAAATCGCCAAATCCTTAGCCTTCCCATCAAATAGAAGGCTGGCATTACCAAATAAAACTCCAAATATCCCTTCTAAAATTTGATGCGTCATTGTTTCAATTTCTTGTAGATAAAATAAGTAAGAAGTCGGTCAAGCCCGACTATAACATACTCTGTACCAAGAAAATTATACGCTCAGCATAAATTTTGATGCTGCAGTAGCAGCTGAAAGCAACGCTGGTACTGCGCTGCAGCAGCGAACAGTCTTTTGATTATAACTCGAAAACCGTTCACCCGATCTTCTTCATTTCTTTGGCGAACCGATAAGTTATTCTGATAACTAAATATGTCCAAAAGGAACAAGCCATATATCTTCAAAACTGTGGGAGATATGACGTTTTTTCTAAATTGCGGGGGCGAGAGGGGCGTGGCCAAAATTGAAAATAAGCTTGATCACCTGACATAAGAAGCATATGTCCCATACATGTCAAACCTCTATCTTTACCATCTTGAGATCTGTCCGTATGAACGCGCAGATCTCAGAGATGGTGACAGATAGAGGTTTGACATGTATGGGACATATGCTTCTTATGTCTGCAGGTAGATCAAGCTTATTTTCAATTTTGGCCACGCCCCCTCTCGCCCCCGCAATTTAGAAAAAACGTCATATCTCCCACAGTTGAAGATATATGGCTTGTTCCTTTTGGACATATTTAGTTATCAGAATAACTTATCGGTTCGCCAAAGAAATGGAGAAGATCGGGTGAACGGTTTTCGAGTTATGATCAAAAGACTGTTCGCTGCTGCAGCGCAGTACCAGCGTTGCTTTCAGCTGCTACTGCAGCATCAAAATTTATGCTGAGCGTATAATTTTCTTGGTACAGAGTATGTTATAGTCGGGCTTGACCGACTTTCTTACTTATTTTATCTACAGAATTGAGACAATGACGCATCAAACTTTAGAAGGGAATTTTGGAGTTTTATTTGGTAATGCCAGCCTTCTATTTGATGGGAAGGCTAGGGACTTCTTTTGGCGATTTCATAAAATGGCCAGAATAGTAAAGTGGACAAATTCATGTGCTGCATTGAGAAAGCAGTTTAGAGATACTCGGACGGATGTAGACATTAGAGAGATGACACGTGATCGGAAACAAAGAAGAAGTAAAGCGTGATCATGGGTACCAAAGGCATGTTCCATTTAAAAAGCAGGTGTCCAAATTGATTGAGGATAATGGATTTGAGAATGCAGCTGATTTTTCTGATACTGAGGCAGGTGACGAAATAGGAGCCGTAGCACTAATATGTTGGAACTGCCGAAAGGAGGGCCATCGGTATTAGGACTGTGAGTCAAAGAGAAAAGTTTGCTATGGCTGTGGTGCCAAAAACACCTATAAGCCATCCTGTCAAAAATGTTAAAAAAACTTCAAGCAGAAAGCACAGCCTCGTCAGCAGTCGTGTGTTCAAAGATCCCAATCGACGAACACCATTTAGACTTTGTTCAGTCTGCGAAAAGTCAGGAGGAAACTACCCCAGATACAATGGTTTTGGATAATAATATTCCAAATTCGTCATATTTTTAATATAATCTCTACTTTTTCAAATTCCCACAAAACTTCTCGTAGCACAAATCGTTTGAAAGCATTTTGGCGAAAACCAAAAGCGATCAATGCCTTACAAGCTAAAAGGTCTGACAGGCGTCCTTATGCAGAAGTAGTAGTTCTTGAACGAACAGTTCTCGGACTCTTGGACACCGGTGCTGCATTGGAGGAAGATTCGCTGAACTAGTCATTCAAAGCAGGTTACCAATCAAAACTGTTCAGACGACTGCAAGTACGGCAGATGGCATTATGCAGGAGGTGTTAGGCCGAATGAGGACTCAAATTTCATATAAAAACGAGACGAAAGATATCGATTTGTTTTTGGTCCCTTCGCTCAGTCAGGATTTATATTTGGGGATCGACTTTTGGAACCTCTATAACTTGCTACCTCCAAGCTGACAAGTCTGTGAAATACACACTAGTTCAAAGCCTCACGAATTGTCAGCGGTTCAACGCGAACAATTGCAAAACATTATCGATCAATTTCCATCTTTTGCGGTGTCTGGTTTTGGCAAAACGAGTGTTTTATCCCATGTCATAGATGTGGGAGATGCCAAACCAGTAAAACAAAGGCATTTTCCGTTATCACCAGCCGTTGAAAATTACTATATGCAGAGGTTGACCGAGTGTTGCAATTAGGAGTCATAGGGGAGTCGGACAGTGCCTGGTCCTCTCCAGTTGTATTTGTGCAGAAGCCTGGAAAGGTACGGCTTTGTTTAGATAGCAGAAAAGTTAATTTGGAAACTCAATAAGATGCATGTTTAGAGGAGAGTCGATATTCACCTTCGCTAATAATTTTAAACTCTATTATTAACAAAAACGAGACCGTGAGTTAAAGTCGTCCCTGCCCGACTTCGAAATACCCGTTACTCAGATCAGTTAGTGCTTAATAACTTAATGCGGCTCGGACAAGTATGCAACATTTTTTTAACTCGGCCATTTATTATCCGATCCTTTTGAAAATTGTGAGATAATGTGAGATTATAGATATTGGTCACATAGACTACACTGCAAAAATTGAGCTCGATATCTTAAAAATTGTGGGAGTTATTCTACATTTTTTATTGGGGGGGCTGGAGGGGGCGTGGCCATAATTTGAAACAAACTTGATCCGCCAACAGACAATACAGACAAATTGGTTGCTCTAGCTCTTCTAGTCTCTGAGATCTTGGTGTTCATACAGACGGACGGACGGACGGACAGACGGACATGGCTATATCGACTCGGCTGTTGATGCTGATGAAGAATAAATATACTTTATGATAACAATAGATGGGCTCGCTCAGATAAACAAAGCGAGAGAGAGCTTTGGAGCGTAGATAACTCTTGCATACATGATTTGTGTTTTACATGTTTATATTTGGCAAAGCAAACAGTGGGCTCGATGGCATTTACATTTACAATAAATAATAACTAGGAGTTCTGCTCCGGACGTTGGAGAGCTTCACTTTCAACCGATGTGGCTAGAACGGACAGAACAGCTTGCTTCGATACTGCTCTTTTAGCCAGTCCAGATGCATTACGGACAATGGCCACTCTGGGAACGCCATCCTCGCCTTGGACCGTTGATTCCACACGACCAAGACGACACTTTAGGGATGGAAGGTTGTCATCCTTCAGCAAATCCATGGCACCTTCCTGTAGAGTGGGTTGTGGTGTTCGCCTCTTGGATCGCTCTTGCAACAGCGACAGGTAACTGGTGCTCCACTTCTTCCAAAAGATTTGCCGCATTTGACAAACACGCTGCCATCGACTCAAATGATTCTCCCTCAGATGTGTGACGGATGGCTCATCGATTGTTGTGAAGCTTGAGCCTATGAGGAAATGTGCAGGAGTGAGAATCTTCGAGTCATCTGGGCTTTCTGAAATGGCATATAGAGGGCGAGAATTAAGCATGGCAGAGATTTCGTACACCAAAGTTCGGAGTTCATCTAAAGTGAGAATAGAGGAGTGTGTGTGGAATTTAGCCGATTTTCCTGCTGCCTCCCAAAGTCCACCAAAATGAGGAGAGCGAGGCGGTATAAAATTCCAATCAATGCCAAGGGAAAGACAAGTGTTCCGACCCGATGTGGATCGCTCAAAAATAGAGCTTTCAACTCTGCTAACTCGTTTTTGGCACCCACGAAGTTTGTTGCGTTATCCGTCTAGATGTTGCGTGGTTTTCCTCGGATGCTGATGAACCGCCTAAGCGAAGCAATAAAATATGCCGTCGAAAAATCCAGAACGACTTCAAGATGCATTGCCTTGGTGCTAAAGCAAACAAATATGGCCATATTGCATTTTATGGGTGCCTTGTTTCGCGTCTCTGCCTTATGGTAAAAAGGACCACAGAAGTCGATTCCAGTTGTGTGAAAGGCTGGATTTGGCCTAAAACGATCCGCAGGGAGCCTGCCCATAATATGCTCCGCATATCGAGGTTTCAGGCGAAAACATCTCAGGCACTTGTTGATGACGCATGCCACCGATTTGAGGCCTCCAATTGGCCAATATGCTTGCCGCACTGATGAGAGCAGGCTTTGAGGTCCAGAATGAAGAAATTTCTGGTGGTAATGCATGATGATCGCTCTGGTAACTGGGTGTCCCTTTGGCAATAAAATAAACTGCGAGTTGTGAAGACGACCTCCAACTCGAATCAATCCATGCGCATCGATAAATGGATTCAGCGAGGGTGTTACGTGAGCCTAGAACTCGATGAACCACCCTCGGTTAATAACTAAACGGACACCCGAAGCCGAACGCATCAGAGGACCGTTGCAAAACTGCCACTGCTCGCCTTCCGCTGCTTAAGAGTTAGTCAAGATCTCGACTTGAAAGCGGCAAGGTGCGAGCGCTAAGCAAAAACCAAAGTTTCCGAAAGTTACCGCGGCGAGTGCAATTCTTTTGGGTTAAAAATCCCAATTTGAAAGCTAACAATTTAAACGTAGAATCGTGGGTGTAAAAACATTACAGCAACAACAAAAGTGCGACACAAAACATTTCTTTCCTTTTGTTTGTTTGTATTTGTATTTTTTATTTCTTGCCCAAACAACAACAGACAAAAAAAAAACACAATAATACAGAGTAACAACTCCTCAAAAATTCAAAATCGAATGCCCGTGGTCTAGGTATGCCCTAATGAATATTTTTGCCAAACAGTAGTTTTGAATTTGCAGCTCGTCGACTATGCTGGCGCCATCATCAATCGACAGGTGAGTCAGTAGATACCATATCTGTTGGGTGGGCAAACACAGAACAGCTGATCGGCTTATATTTGAATGCGCTACAGCGCTACTTGCCGGCACATTAGTTGCCATTAAAGGTCTGTCTAATTGTGTTTTTTTTTGGGAGTTTTTTTTTGTTGCTTTGTTATTGTTGGACAAATGACACGGATAGTCCAATATTTCTTTATTTTTTTTTTGTCATCTGAATATTTTTTAATTATTAATTAATTAGTATTAAATTTAAATGCCTTCTGCAGTTAGTGAATTAGGTTCCTGAAGAAAAATAATGTTAGTAATTAAGGTAATAAAACTGAAATTGTGCAAACTTGCTGAAGTCTAAAACCATGTCTAGCTAAGTTAGCATTTATTGGGGTTGGTGTGTGAGGGTAGTGGGAAGTGATCTTTTCAGGCCGCCGAGGCCGAGGCCGCTGTTCGCCATAGACTTTTAGACGGACTTAGGACTGCGTAAGGGGGCCAAGCATGGCCCAAGGTCACTTCGTGGAGGCGGAGTGAAATGGTTGGGAATGGCCAAGCTGTCATAACACTTAGCAGGTTGACTGTGTTTGAGTGCAGAAGGGGGGTTTGATCGAGTGAATGTGGACATGAATGAATGGGAATGTATGGGTGTATGAATGTGTGAGAGAGCTTGTGATTGATATGAATGGGGATCGGAGTGGTTGAGGTAATTGTGGGGTCAACTTGTGGACAGCAATGTCCGTCTTTTACAGACGGACTTTTTCTATTTTTTTCCCTTCTATGAACTATTTCTATTGAATTGGCACGATTCTCTTTTATTGTTATTGAGTTCCGGTAGCGTCAACTTCCCAAAAGACCCCCCCACATACGGCGAGCCGAGCAGGGCTACCACCGTGCCAAAGTCGGGAATAGTTGGCGTCCTCCCATGGAACATAAAAGTTGGCGCCCAACGCTTGTGCAGGACGGACATTAAAATCATCTATTTTTCTATCTTTAGTTTTTATGTTTTCTTAAATTTTTGTGTTTATGTTTTGGTGACGTTGAGTGTGTGGCTACCAGGACGGTCGATTTTCGAATCCTCGGATTGTGGATACAAACCTTAGAGTAAATACCTAGAGTACGACCAATAGTCATACAGCTCCCTAGCAAGAGGCTCAGAGCCGCATGGGGATGAGTTGGCTGTGAGAGAATATACCAGAGAATTTTTAGATTTTTTATTGATTAATTTTGGTTTTTGATTTTATATTTTTTTGTTTATTAGTTTTGATTAGGTTTCATTTCTGTGGGTTCTTTTTTTTTTGACTTGAATGCAAATGCAAATTGGCAACAGCAACGCGTTGTTTGGTGCACAGGGAGCAGGCGATGAGGCTGTGGGTCAGCTGATAGGAGAGGCATCACAAGAAGCTAGCTACTCTCTGTAGACGGTGATCTTAGAGATGAGGCAGCGTTCAGATGCGGCCAAATTTTTGTTTTGCAATTCGGGAGGGTAGGGGCTGACAGTTCAGTTTTATGTAGGACAGAGCGGACAGCAAAGTGTACAGAGCACACCAACCCCATTTTTTTATGAGTATTAAATTTTTCGGAAACTTTATATATATTTTTCTTTTTGAAATTGTTTTTTTTCATCTCATCTATTATATATATTCCTTTTTTTTACAGGGTGCGCCATATAAAGTGTCGGTATGGCAACACTGAATAAATATAAAAACAAACAACCGATTGCTATATGTTGATCTTGTTCCTTTAATTTGGTCCTGTACAATTTATTTCGACTACTTTTTGAACACAACATCAATCAAGTGGCAGCCTTTATTGGCCACAACAAAATGTGCCCTTTTTGCGGTTTTGATGGTTTTGGCGCAAACGCCGGCACAAACAGTCACTTTTTGGTCGTGTAAAGGTATTTCATGGATGCGGTGTGGATTTTCCATGCCCCATATGCGACAATTTTGCTTATTAACACCACCAGAAAGCGTGAAATGGACCTCATCGGTAATCGACGATATGCACGCTGAGTTAGCACAATTGAACGATTATTTTCGATGAACAGCGTCTCTATTTCGGCACGTTGTTTTGGTGTGAAGCGTTCCATGGTCAAAATAGTACTAGATTGATGTTTCCAAAACATGTCTAACAAAAGCAATCGGTTGGTAAATAACAAAGTTATTCAGTGTTGCCATATCGATACTTTATATGGCGCACCCTGTATGTTTTTGGAAATTTACAAAAACATTTATATATTCTTTTTTCGTTTCATATATTTATTATTTGTTTTTATTTATATTATATTCCTTTTTTTTCATATTATATTTTCTTTATTTTTCTTAACAAATATACGTTTTCTTTATTAATTTTTTTCTCTATGTAATCTTATTATTCTTTTTTATGCGTTTTATGAAACACTTGTTATTTTCAGAAGTTTGAAAAATTTTATTTTTATTATTTCTTGCTTTACTATTATATTTTCTTATTATTATTATTTGTTATTTGAATTTTTGTTGAGTAAAGCAGCTCCTCCCATATTTTTCTTTAGTAAATTTTCTTGGTAGCGGTTGCATAGAAGTCGTAGGGAACCATTAAGTTTGCAAGTTTGAATGGATCAGCCGGCTAGTAGCCAAGCCCGAATTTCGCCTTCGCTTGAGGTTTGCCGATTAACACGCAGCGCAAAACAAGCCTTGTCAAAGGACGATCCCGCCGGCGTGCTGTTACAATTGCCTAATCCTTCTCGCAAGACTAGTCATCTGAAACCTCTACAGCGTCAATCAGAGAGAGTCCATGACGAGGACGAAAACTCGATAAGCTTCTCGAGTAGATTGAGCCGATTGGGCACGTTAGCTGACTTTCAGTGCAGCACAATGAGCACAAACCGAGAAGACGGCGAGGGAGGAGAAGTTTTTTTCGGAGTTGACCTACAAGGTTCGGAAGGTGGATTAGAAGAAAATGGACAGGCTCGACTGGCGGTTCAGATGGCGCAGCACCAGGACAAGCAGCACCACCTCTTGGTCAGGTTTTGTCGGGGATTATGTCTCAAAATCAGGCGATGGTACGACTAATGTCAGATATCCGTACACAAATGGACGACCTGTCGAACAGAGTGATGGATATGGAGCTATCCATGGCAAACCCTGCACCAACGGCTGCACAAAATCGAAGAGCCCAAACAGCCTCCACTCCGGCGCCTTTCCAGTCAATGCAGCGTCGAGTAGGGTTTGAAGATGAGGGGCCACCGCCTCAGACACCCAGGGATACCACATACCGGGGCTTTCAGCCTCCTGCGAATTCGAGGATTTCTGCTGGAAGGTCAACCGGAGACTTGGATAGGTCACAAAAGATGCCCATTGTTCGATGGAATTTAAAGTTTGACGGCTCTGTGCAAAGCTTAATCTTTCGGGTTGAGAAAATGCAGGATCAATACTGCATCACCAAGCACCAGCTCTTCAATGAGTTCCATTTCTTGTTGTCGGGAGCAGCAGCAAAATGGTATTGGCAACTGCGTGAGGATCACGACCAGGATGACGTTTTTGCTTATACAGACTTGAAAAGAGCGTTGATTGCTTCGTTTTCAACAGCGGATTCTGACTACGCCGTGATTAAGGCCATCATGGAGAGGAAGCAACAGCCAGGAGAGCGTTTTGAAGACTTTTACACAGACGTACACAATCTGAATTTCAAGCTGGTGAAGAAAATGCCTGAGAGTGAGCTGGTAGGAGTTATAAAAGACAACCTGAGTAGTCAGACGGGAAGCCTTCTGTACTCAACACCTATCAGAACCTTGGCCGATCTTAGGAGAGAAGGATCCAAAGCCGAGAAATGGATCAAGGAGCACAGGCATAAGGCTGCAGGACGAAACGTTTCTGAATTGCTGGTGGAGCAAGAGGAAGTGGTGGATGTGGAAGCCTTTCAACAAGGCCAGCGACCAATGGCTCAGAATGGGCAACCTAAAAGGCATCACCAAACCAACTGCAAGCGAATCCTATTACTCGTCACCATTCCACATGTACCTGTGTTTTACATGTGGACTCCCGAGAGATTTCTATAAGAAGCAGGGCCAAGGTGCTCAGAAGGAAGTATGCAAGTCCGCGATACACGAGTCGGATTGTTTCGCTTGTGGCCAATCGAGGTCATATTTAAATGTCGACCCCGAGTTTTTAGGGAGAATCCTGCCAGGAGCATCGGCAGCTCCTGCGCAGGAAAACCAGAACCCGAAGACTGCCTAATCAAAACGTAAAAGCCCCCTCTTCGGCAGATTTCGCCTGTAAAAGTCTGCATCAACGTCAATTGGAGTATGAGGAGGCGCTGGCTAGAATATTTGGGGAAGAATAAAATACAAGAAAATACAACAACTTAGGCAACGGGATAAGGACATTCAAACAAGAAGTAGTGATTGCGTCAGTGGTATCAATTCAGAAGGATAATCGTTTATATGCGAAAACGAAAGTAGATGGAGAGGAAGTCCTGGCGATACTGGATTCTGGGGCAAGTGCGAACTGCATAGGAAACGGCGCAGAAGACTTTCTGAAAGGTCGGGAAGACAGAGTGAGGCGCCTTAAAGAACAGCAAGTTCGAACGGCAGATGGAGGAGGACCGGCAGTTCGTGGAATTATATGCCTACCAGTTTTGTGGGAAGGTGATATAAAGGAGCTGGAGTTTTTGATAGTCCCAGAATTGCAGCAGTCCTTCTACTTCGGGATAGGGTTTTGGCGAGCTTTTGACCTGGCGGTAATTGGAAGGATCTTGAAGACGCTGCTGTCAATGTCAGTGAGCTGACAGCCCTAGAGGACCCAAACCCGCCACCAACTGCATTTGAGCCCCACACTTTGCTACCGGACCAGATTGAGCAGCTTGAGCAAGTCAAGAAAACGTTTCCATCTCTTGCCACACGAGGACTTGGCAAAACTACACTAAGGAGCATGTTATCGAAATGCATAACGAGCAGCTGCCCGTTAAACAAAGGCACTACCCGATTTCGCCGGCAAAGCAGATCCTGGTGTATGCTGAGCTGGATAGAATGCTGAGCCTTGGAGTGATAGAGGAGAGCAATAGTGGCTGGAGCTCACCCGTCACGTTGGTGCAAAAAGGACCTAAAAACAGACTTTGTCTGGATGCCCGAAAAGTGAACGAGCGGACGGTTAAAGATGCATACCCGCTCCCACACATTGAAGGAATTCTCGGCCGCCTTCAGGACACCTACTACATATCAGCCATAGATCTGAAGGATGCATTCTGGCAGGTACCCCTGAGCAGAAAAGCAGGGAGAAAACTGCGTTTACAGTGGCAGGAAGGCCCCTATATCAATTTACTGTGATGGCATTCGGTCTGTGCAATGCTGCTCAGCGAATGTGCAGATTGATGGACAAAGTAATTCCGGCAGCGCTCCGTCAAAACGTATTCGTCTACTTAGATGACCTTTTGGTATGTTTGGCCACATTTGAAGACCACTTGGAGATGCTAACGAGAGTTAGTGGGTGCTTAGCTGCAGCACAGCTGACGATCAATGTCGAGAAGAGCAAATTTTGCTACCGTCAAGCCAAGTATTTAGGCTTTGCTGTGGGTGGAGGAGAAATAAAGACAGATGAGGGCAAAATTATCGCTGGACAGGGATTTCCCGAACCCAAGTCTGCAAAGCAATTGTGACTTTTTTGGGAATGACGGGTTGGTAAAGGCGATTCGTTAAAAACAATGCCACCATTGCAGCGCCATTGCATGACAGCCTATCCAAGGAACGCATACGGCATTTCTCATTAGCGGAAGATGGCCGAAAGTCCTTTGAAGCCCTCAAAACTGCGTTAGTGACGGCTCCTGTATTAGTAACCACCGACTTCTCGAGGCCATTCGTGATCCAATGTGATGCGTCTACTATGGGAGTTGGTGGAGTGATTTTCCAACTTGATGATGAGGAAAATGAGAGACCCATAGCGTTTATGTCAGCCAAACTGAACTGGAATGTTACGCAGCAGTTCTATGTGTGCAGAATTGGCGAGCGTATGTGGACGGGATGCAATTTAAAATCATTACGGATCATGCCAGTCTTAAATAGCTAATGGGACAAAAAGATCTGACGGGCAGGTTGGCAAGATGGAGCCTAAAACTACAAGCTTTCGACTTCGTGATTGAGCACCGCAAGGGGGTACAAAATGTAGTGCCCGATACATTATCCAGGGTATATATGGATGAACTTCTGGTGCCCAGTTCAAATGAGATCGATCTACAATCTGCAGCCTTTAAGTCTCCAGAATATTTGGTGCTGTTGGAGATGGCGAAGGAGCGCGAAAAGGAGTTGCCTGAGGTGTGCATATCGGACGTATATGTCTACAAGCGCACTGAGCTCCGATTCGGAGATGTCTTGCAGGAAGATCGAGCTTGAAAGCTGTGCGTGCCGCAGCCATTACAGAGAGAGTTGGAAGTGGAAGACCACCAATGGGTTAGCAACAGGTGACAGAGCGGCCACTTCAGCGTCTGTACATAGATTTCATGGGACCATATCCACGCAAGAGAGCAGGATATACCGTCATTTTTGTCTGTTTAGATCACTTCACCAAGTTTGTTTGGAATGCGGATGCGGAAGGCTGTGGCGACTGAGGTGACCAACTTTTTGGAACGACAAATTTTCCATGTATTTGGCGTGCCCGAATTTATTCACTCGGACAACGGCAAACAATTTGTCTCGGCAGTTTTTGCAGACCTGGTGAAAAGATATGGTGTCCAACATGTGCGAACCGGATTTTATTCGCCACAGGCCAATGCTGCTGAAAGGGTGAACCGTTCTGTGCTGCAGATGTTGCGTACGTGGATTGATGGGGATCAACGGACTTGGGATCTGCATTTAAGCCAAGTAGCATGTGCGCTGCGCAGCGGGCTACACATGGGCATAGGAACTGAGCCATTTTACGCCATGTTCGGCACTCAAATGGTGCAGCATGTAACAGCGTACCCGATATTGCGACGTCTTGGTAGTTTGCAAGCTGGGGATATCGCTGTGGTACAACATGGCGACCAAATGCAGTTACTGCGAGAAAAGGTGCATCAAGAGTTGAAGGCAGCGCATCGCCGTGGAGAAAAGATTTACAATACCCGTTGTAAGGAGATACAATTCTCTGTGGGGCAAGTGGTGTATCGGCGCAATTTTAAGCAAAGGTGCAAAGTAGACGGGTATAATGCAAAACTGGGGCCTAACAGAATCCGATGTGTGGTACTGCATAATAAAGGGGAATTCCCTGTATGAATTGGGCAACAATGCAGGACAAAGCATCGGAGTTTATCACGCCAAGGACCTGTTTGTAGCATAGAGGAGGGGACAATTAAGGCCAGGCCAGGCTAGCTCTTACAGTAGAGCACGAGATTTTCCGGATCAGGACGTGGGTCGAGGCCACACATGCTTGTGCTGGACCAGGAACAGAAAAGATAGGCTCCGTATGTTTTTTTTTGCGGACACGTTCCATGTACAGGACATCGATGGGTCCGAGCCGTGAGCCTAGAACGCGATGAACCACCGTCGCTTAATAACTAAACGGACACCCGAAGCCGAACGCATCAGAGGACCGTTGCAAAACTGCCACTGCTCGCCTTCCGCTGCTTAAGAGTTAGTCAAGATCTCGACTTGAAAGGGGCAAGGTGCGAGCGCTAAGCAAAAACCAAAGCTTCCGAAAGTTACCGCAGCGAGTGCAATTCTTTTGGGTCAAAAATCCCAATTTGAAAGCTAACAATTAAAACGTAGAATCGTGGGTGTAAAAACATTACAACCACAACAAAAGTGCGACACAAAACAAAACCCTCAAACAAAACCCCCAAACAAAACCCAACTACAAATCCAAATAAAACGAGAGCCAAAGACGACATCAACAAGCATCATATTCAACAACAACAAGCGCCAGCATAGACAAGCAGCAGCAACAATTATATTTGTGCAAGCCCAAGTGCAAGCTGTTTATTTTTGTAGCGTTTAATAATTATACACTGTACCGAAGGTACGTAGAGTATTATAAGTTTGTGCAAAAGTATGTAACATCCAGAAGGAAGCATCTCCGACCCCATAAAGTATATATATTCTTGATCAGCATCAACAGCCGAGTCGATATAGCCATGTCCGTCTGTCAGTCTGTCCGTCTGTCCGTCTGTCCGTCCGTCCGTCTGTCCGTCTGTCTGTCCGTATGAACGCACAGATCTCAGAGATGGTAAGAGATAGAGGTTTGACATGTATTGGACATATGCTTCATATGTCTGCAGGCGGATCAAGTTTATTTTCAATTTTGGCCACGCCCCCTCCCGCCCCCGCAATTTAGAAAAAACGTCATATCTCCCACAGTTTTGAAGATAGATGGCTTGTTCCTTCTGGACATATTTAGTTATTAGGATAACTTATCGATCCGCCAAAGAAATGAATAAGATCGGATGAACGGTTTTCGAGTTATGATCAAAAGACAAATTTTCTTGGTACAGAGTATGTTATAGTCGGGCTTGACCGACTTTCTTTCTTGTTTTTTTTTGGCAAACGCACAAAAACGCACAAGCGCTGACCGTTGCGCCTGCGCCGAAAAGGTCATTCACCTTTAAACGCAGCGGCCAGCCTATGCAGCTGAATTAGATCAGCAGCAGCGGGTAGAACTCTCACGTGCTGAATGGCGAGCACCAGCTCTAAACGGAAGCTGTAAGATAACAACTGCTGCGTGGGAGAGCCAGAGAAGGAAGGGCAGCGCCGCGACTGCGCTTTGCGATTCCGCGACCAGCTTGTAGGCGAAGGGAGGCAGCAGCGAGCTAATTATAGATTTGCTCTCTTCGGTTCTTTTTGTTGTTGTTCCTTCTGAACAATATTTATGCAGCTCAAATGATTGGTCATTTCTTTCCTTTTGTTTGATTTAAATCAATTATTTATATTTTTTATTTCTTGCCCAAACAACAAGAGACAAAAAAAATCACAATAATACAGAGTAACAACTACTCAAAAATTAAAAATCGAATGCCCGCGGTCTAGGTATGCCATAATGAATATTTTTTCCAAACACTAGTTTTGAATTTGCAGCTCGTCGACTATGCTGGCGCCATCATCAATCGACAGGTGAGTCAGTAGATACCATATCTGTTGGGTGGGCAAACACAGAACAGCTGATCGGCTTATATTTGAATGCGCTACAGCGCTACTTGCCGGCACATTATTTGCCATTAAAGGTCTGTCTAATTGTGTTTTTTTTTGGGAGTTTTTTTTTGTTGCTTTGTTATTGTTGGACAAATGACACGGATAGTCCAATATTTCTTTATTTTTTTTTTTGTCATCTGAATATTTTTTAATTATTAATTAATTAGTATTAAATTTAAATGCCTTCTGCAGTTAGTGAATTAGGTTACTGAAGAAAAATAATGTTAGTAATTAAGGTAATAAAACTGAAATTGTGCAAACTTGCTGAAGTCTAAAACCATGTCTAGCTAAGTTAGCATTTATTGGGGTTGGTGTGTGAGGGTAGTGGGAAGTGATCTTTTCAGGCCGCCGAGGCCGAGGCCGCTGTTCGCCATAGACTTTTAGACGGACTTAGGACTGCGTAAGGGGGCCAAGCATGGCCCAAGGTCACTTCGTGGAGGCGGAGTGAAATGGTTGGGAATGGCCAAGCTGTCATAACACTTAGCAGGTTGACTGTGTTTGAGTGCAGAAGGGGGGTTTGATCGAGTGAATGTGGACATGAATGAATGGGAATGTATGGGTGTATGAATGTGTGAGAGAGCTTGTGATTGATATGAATGGGGATCGGAGTGGTTGAGGTAATTGTGGGGTCAACTTGTGGACAGCAATGTCCGTCTTTTACAGACGGACTTTTTCTATTTTTTGCCCTTCTATGAACTATTTCTATCGAATTGGCACGATTCTCTTTTATTGTTATTGAGTTCCGGTAGCGTCAACTTCCCAAAAGACCCCCCACATACGGCGAGCCGAGCAGGGCTACCACCGTGCCAAAGTCGGGAATAGTTGACGTCCTCTGACCCATGGAACATAACAAGAGTCTGCGCTTTTGGACGATAGCGCCTTCTTCTCAGAGAGCATTGCGTAGTCAGCCGCCAAATGGACTTGTTGAATATTCTTGATGAGAAGGTATGTGCCCATGCGGAGATCCTCGACAGTCAGATCGCCCTTTGATCCCGCAATCAAACGATGTTGTATACCTAGGTGTACACCTTGATAGAAGACTCACATGGCGCAAACACATAG
Organism: Lordiphosa fenestrarum; assembly: GCA_035044985.1. Taxonomy (NCBI): domain Eukaryota; kingdom Metazoa; phylum Arthropoda; class Insecta; order Diptera; family Drosophilidae; genus Lordiphosa; species Lordiphosa fenestrarum. The sequence continues at coordinate 5,778 of JAWNNO010002278.1, read as the reverse complement.
ACTCGAAAAAACTTCAGATAAAGCTTAAGGCCAACAGCCTTCACTGGCTAATTAACTCCCGTTCCCCTCTAAAGCTGGAATATAAAGTCTTACTGTACAAGAGCATCATAAAGCCTGTCTGGACCTATGGCTCGCCGCTATGGGGAAATGCTTGTGGGAGCAGCGTGGACATCCTCCAAAGAACACAGTCGAGAATCCTTAGAACCATCACTGGAGCTCAGCATCCCACTGGTTGAAACTGAAATAGAGGAACTTTAAGAGAAGATCCAATAAATACCAACCAAGCAAAAAAAAAAAAAAAAAAAGGTCGCCCTTGGGCCTTGGAGTATTTTACCGGTGAAGAAGCCAAAATCTGAAGATATAAGCAAAAGTGCGTTGTAGAGAGGCAAAAGAACTATAATATTTGTAGTCAACAGATATGTCGTGCTTAGATAGAGCTAGCAAGACTTTACGACGACGATCTGAAAGATTTGCTGTGGGTTCTACATTTGCTTTCCATTCTGAGCAGGGAGATTTCAAAAACTGTGGTCCGTGATGCCACAGACTGTGATCAAGTAGCTCCTTTGGTGTGCAGCCCAGAGACATAATGTCAGCCGGATTCATCAACGTTGGTACATGATGCCATACCATTCCTTTCGTCATCTCCTGAATCTGTGACACTCGATTAGAAACAAAAACATTAAACTCCGAAAGTCATTCACGAATCCATAAAAGCGCGATTGTCCAATCCGACCAACAATGGAATTCGCAAAGGAATGATACATACGTTCTGGGCGATGTGAGAGACCAATTCAGCTAAAATCATTGCAGCAGACAATTCCAACTTCGGGATAGTTAGTGACTTTAATGGATCCACTCTGGACTTTGAACATAAAAGATGAACCGAAACTAATTCTTGGGCCTCCGATCGAAGATATACGCAAGCACCATACGCCAACATGCTTGCATCACAAAATGCATGTATTTGGATCGAGGCATTAGGAGGAAGCATGACAAATCGCGGAAATTTAAAAGTGCTGACAATTGAAAGTTGCGAAACGAGCTCTTGCCAAGCCAGGAACAATTCTTGCAGTAGTATTTCATCCCAATAAAGCTTCTCCTTCCATAAGGATTGTATAAATATTTTGGCTTTTGTGACAATTGGCGAAATTAATCCGAGTGGATCATAAGTTCTGGCAACAGAGGATAAGAAGGTACGTTTTGTGACTGGTCCGTCATTTGCAATTTTTGAAAAAAATAAACAATAAGTTGTCAGAACGAGGATCCCATACCAGGCCCAAAGCCTTGGCAATATCCGTTTCATCGTGGAACTTTAACAACTTCTCCTTGTCGACTTCAAGTTCACCCGCCAGAGCTGCTGGCTCATTTGAGTACCATTTGCGAAATGGAAATTTTCCACGCTTTAAGACTTCCTTCACTTGGCGCTTAATCTCCACGACTTCTTCAACTGTGTCTCCACCAGTCATCAAACTGTCAACATAAAAATCGCTGCGAACAATTTTGGAACCCTGGGGAAATGAAGGTTCCTCATCGATTGCGAACTGATGCATAGCACGAATTGCCAAAAAAGCCGCTGATTTTGTACCGTATGTCACCGTGTCCAGTTTGTAAGCTACGATCGCATCAGATGGGTTGTCGTGCCAGAGAATGCATTGAAGATATTCATCAGGATGGCTGACTCTAACGCAGCGGTACATCTTACATATGTCCCCACACAATGCGATCATAAACAAGAAAGAAAGTCGGTCAAGCCCGACTATAACATACTCTGTACCAAGAAAATTTGTCTTTTGAGCATAACTCGAAAACCGTTCATCCGATCTTCTTCATTTCTTTGGCGGATCGATAAGTTATCCTAATAACTAAATATGTCCAGAAGGAACAAGCCATCTATCTTCAAAACTGTGGTAGATATGACGTTTTTTCTAATTTGCGGGGGCGGGAGGGGGCGTGGTTAAAATTGAAAATAAACTTAATCTGCCTGCAGACATAAGAAGCATATGTCCCATACATGTCAAACCTCTATCTCTTACTGAAAATGTGGTAGGGCAGACTTCGACTTGAGTTGTCGTTTTGCACTGGGTTAGGGGTTGCGGCTGCGCACAAAAAACTTTGGGGTTGGGAAAGGTGACGAAGGGTAAAAAACACGACTTTGTGGTTCTCAATTCAATGCAAAAAAAAGGGAAAATTGCATACATATATTTTTTCACTTCAGGGATATTTTCGATAACTATAATTACAGGAATATATGTAAACTTATCGAAATAGGAGTTATTATTCTAAACTATATTTACAGGAAAATTGGGACGAGCGGAATGAAACTCATCTAAACATCCCGCCCCCCTTGCGACATAGTGCAATTTAACGCTTAGCTTTAGGAACTTCGACTTCAGACTTATTTTCCATTGTTTTCATTTAGCTTAGGATAAGTATTCTTTGCCGTGAAGGACTAGGCGCTGCAGGATCCCGACAAAATCCACCCAAACACAGTGCTCTGTGCGACAGGTAGGCCTCCTGAGCTTGGGAGAAACCCTGGGCGGATGATATCCGCATAGACATCGGACCCCAGGATCACAAACACCGTGGATTGGCGGTAGAAATGCTCGTCGGCCAGTATTATATTGTCGAATTTTTCCCGAACGCTAGCATCGATTGGACGACTGGGAACTCGACATTGGAGCTGAGGATCCACCTTGAAAACGATCTCCAACCTGAACTCCGGGCACGTCTTCGACCGGAGCACTGCTGAGCATGCTTCTTCCTGCCCAACTCGAACCATAGTGAGCCGGAGGGCCGCTGCAAATGACGCGTTAATCCGTGACACTGGAGCGCATGGGTCAATCAAGGCACACGTCTCGTACTCCTTAAAGCCAGTGTCGAGTTTAATAATAGCGGTGGGCAGGACGTTCGGATGTCGATGCTGCAGCAGTGAGGTCAGTGACGGCGGTTGGATGCGCGATTTGGGTTGCGCTTGTGGGGAGTCAGGTTGTGGATTTGGAGAGTCAAGTCGAGACTGTGGTGAGCCAGGTCGAGATTGTGGTGAGCTCTCACGACTACGCTCGTAGAGATGAAGCAGCGTGTGGTGGTTCCCATGACAGATCCTGCATGTGTCACCACTACGGCACGATCGCTCAGAATGTTTGTGTGCCAAACAGTTCGGACAGTATTTGTTGATCAATACTGCCCTCAACCGTTTTTCTGCGTTTAGTCTGAGGAAACGCTTGCATTTTTTGAGCGGATGGATACCGCGGCACACTCTACAGCGGAAGGACATCGTTCCTCGAAGGTGTCTATGTTCATCGGCCAGTTGCCCTTTTTGCCAGTGACGTGGAGCCATCTTCGCGGAGGAGGACTACATAAAAAAATATAAAAACAGCATACAAAACATAGAACGGATTAGTGTATGGAGCTTATATACTTGTTTGAAATTGGGAGTAGCAAGATTGGATATTGGATTCAATAGGGAGTAGGACAAGTTTGGATATTGGCCTTTTGATGATGCCTCGAGCAGTGACAAGCTCTACTACTCGGACCTTGTCATCGGAGCCGGGACAGGTTTTATGGACTCGGCCTAAACGCCACTCATTGGAAGGAATATTGTCTTCCTTGACAATAACCATGTCCCCTTTCTCGAGGTTCCTTGCGGGATACTTCCACTTGTTTCGTTTGTGGAGTTCCTTTAAGTACTCGTCTTTCCAACGAGCACAAAACTGCTGGTTTATTGCTTTCAGACGTTGCCAGCGATTCAAAATAGAAGACACGTTGTCCCGGATTTCAGGCTCAGCGACCGATAGCAGCGGTCCTCCGACCAAAAAATGGCCTGGACTTAACGCTAAGGAATCAGCTGGGTCTTCGGACATTGGAGATATGGGTCTGGAGTTGAGACATGCTTCAATTTTGGATAGGAGGGTCGCAAACTCTTCAAACGTATATTTTGTAGCCGAAGTGGACTTATAGAATATGGACTTGAAGCTTTTGACGCCTGCCTCCCAAAGGCCGCCCATATGCGGCGCTCCTGGAGGAATGAAATGCCAAGTCACATTCTGATGGCTATACGTGTTGGAGACATTTGTCTTAAGGGCTTTTAGGAAATCATTTTGGAGAGCCTTGGATGCACCCACGAAGGTTTTGCCGTTATCGGATTGGATTTGCAGTGGGCATCCTCTTCGCGAAATGAATCGTGCGAAGGCTTCTAAAAACTTCTCAGTCGTTAAGTCGGATGTGGGCTCCAAATGGATGGCCTTTGTCGAGAAGCACACAAAGACGCACACATAGCCCTTTGTTATGCGACAAGCACGTCCCGTGAAACTCTTAATGTCGAAGGGACCAGCGAAATCCACCCCGGTATGTGTGAACGGTCTAGAAAACGTAGTCCGTTCTACGGGCAAGTCACCCATTAACTGCGTTTGGACTCGCTTCTTGTATACAACACACACCTTGCAGGAATTAATAACGCCTTTGACCAAGTTCTGGAGTTTCGGAATCCAGTATTTGGACCGAATCAATCGGACTATTAACTGGTTACCACCGTGGAGGGCAATGCGGTGTGTGAATTCCACCAAAAGGCGTGCAAGTCGACTGTTGTATGGAAGAAGAATTGGATGACGCTCATCATAACTGAGGGATGCCGAAGATCTTACCCGACCACAGGCTCGCATCACGCCATTGTTGTCTAGGAATGGGTTTAAATTTAGAATCGAGCTCGATGAAAGAACCGATTTCTTCGCTAGCAATCGAGAATACTCCTCTGGGTAATGCTCTCGTTGGGTACTAGCGCTCAGGGTCTCAAGAACTGCAGCCAACTCAATGCTGCTGAGCTCGTCAGAAATCTTAACTGGGATTTTTCGACAAAGTTTCATAAATCGGATCACATAACCAAGTACGCGGATGGCTCTTCCAAAATCGGAAAATCTCCCTAGGATATCGGATGAAGTTTCAATGGCTGCGCAGTGTGTTCTTACTACGCGTTGCTCTAAATCAGTTTCGGATGAGTTTCAATGGCTGCGCAGTGTGCTATACGCGTTGCTCTAATCGTTCTGGAGCTAGACCTGGCATCCTCCACCTTTCGGATGGAGCTGTTAGCCACTCAGGGCCGCACCACCACAATCTGCTGTTGATTAACTCCTGGGATGAAACACCACGACTTGCCAAGTCAGCCGGGTTGTCTTCAGACTGAACATGGTGCCAGTCGTCCGCGTTGCTACACTGGCCGATCTTAGCCACCCTGTTGGCTACAAAAGTGGTCCACTGACAAGGGGGCTTGTTTAACCAAGCGAGGACAATGGTCGAGTCGGTCCAAAGGAACATCTCGAAACTAGTCAGTGGGAGTTGTGGAATGATTGCCGCACATAATTCGGCCAAAAGAACTGCCCCACAGAGTTCCAAACGTGGAAGGGAAACAGTTTTTACCGGAGCCACTCTTGTCTTCGATGTAAGGAGAGAGCATGATACTCCTTGATCGCTCTCGATGCGAATGTAAATGGCTGCCCCATATGCGCGCTGTGAGGCGTCGCAAAAGCCATGATACTGCACCTTTGCTTGAGGAACAAACTTTAACCACCTCGGGATTCTAATCTGGTCAATATGGATATAACTCTGGAGATAGTCTAGCCATTTTTTGAGGAGATCACTAGGTAGATTCTCATCCCATCCTAGTTCTCTTAGCCATATCTCCTGCATAAAAATCTTGAACTGGACAATGAACGGAGCTAACCAGCCAGCTGGATCAAACACTTTTGAAATTTGGGAAAGGACTTCGCGTTTTGTGTATGCAGACTT
>JAWNNO010002273.1:0-28171 GCA_035044985.1 Lordiphosa fenestrarum | reverse complement strand
CCGGAGATATTTCTCTGAACCACTTTTGATCCGTTTTTAAGAGCTTATAGCCCTTGACTCTTTGACAGACATGAACTTGCTGAGAACATTTCGTGAAGATCGGTTCAGCAGTCTAGACGCCTATAGAGGAACAAACAAACACTGAAAAAGAATAAGATCCATATCAATTTGAAATGGGCTGGTTCAGTTGAAATTTTGTCAAAACATTATTATTTTCATATCATTTAGAGACTATATGAATTAGTGTATGGGACGCATATAAACTGTGAAAATGGAAAGAGACAAATCGGTTTTTATGTCAAAAGTTCAAGCAAAGTTAGTAGATTAATCTGCAGCTTCCAATATATGAATATATTTTTTTATTGTGGCAAAATGGCATTATCAAAGATCGATTTGATCTTAAAATATTGCTTTTATTTGCTTGAATAGAAGAGTTCGATTATTTTGAACAGTTAATTTTCAAAGGAATGGAGTATTTTAAGTTTGTTTCAATAATAATTGACAGTGGATTTTGCATATTTTTGAATCGATTTTAACCCTAGTAGACTCAGAAAAATTTGTATTTAACAAATTTTTAACATAACTTTTTTTTCTGACCTTTTAGTTCATTAAATAATTATTTAAGTCATCCTGGAATTGAGTGCAGAATTTTTGGAATTTTATTAATGTAAAAAGACAGCACATCATATGGTGTTGTGCACATTTACTTTGGCTTACTTCGATGCAAATCTGTTTGAAAATATTCAAAATCCGCTGTCTAAAAATAATAGTAGTTCGTTTCACATACTTTAATACCTTTTCGAACTAAGTATCATCAAAATGTTTCCGTTTCAAACAAATTTGCTTATTGAATGAATATTCTAAGGATCAAATTAATATCCAAAAGATCCTATTGATACTCTATAGGACTATATTAATAGCAAAATAAAAAAGAATCTGGGTTTAGTTTCAATTTGAGTCACCGTATTTTAAATTGATATTGATCCCAATTTGTTTTATGTTTGGATGTGCAGCTTCAGCTTCAAAATAAAGAGAATCATTTTATTATCAAATTTCTTACTCTTTGTCTTTGGTTCAAAAAATAATTATAAATTGGTTTCAGGCCTAATTAAAAAATTATTTAAGATATAAACTTAATAATTGTTATTTAATTTGATATAAATATTTTCCGGTCATAAAAACATTCAAAGTGGAAACTGGTTTCATGCCTCTTTAAATTAGCGAAGAGCAATTTTAAGATAAATTAAAATTGGCATTGATAATAAACTCAAAAAATTGTCAAAATAGCCTCATCAATTTTGAAAACCCAATGGAGCCTATTTATTTAATAAGTACATTATAGTTCTCAGTTGCCTGCCAACTAAAATGTCTAATTTATATTGTAACATTTCTTTAACTCAAAAACCAGCAACGATTAACCGGAACTTACCCCCAAACAATGCCACACGCCTCTCTCAAAATTAAATGCAAATTTTGCAACGCATTCTTTTTACAAATTTCTTGAGCCTATCGAAGGGTAAAAAAGGTCATCGTTCAACAAGCCTGCCTAATAAATACCACCACACACAGTCCAATGAGCTTAACATAAATAAATGTTCGTACAAAAAACAAAAACGAAAAAAAAACACCAAAGAAAAGGAGCCGAGAGTTGGCAAATGGCAAAGAGCGCTTACAATGCTTAACATGGCCATTTGTCTAAGACCTGTGCCGGGGCAATAAAAATGTTGCCTTGCAGCCTTAAAAAAAAACATGGCATACTCTAAGGCAGCGGAACGTGTTGGACAACATTTCTGTTTACGGGGGTGGCAACATGCAAAATAGCCACGGCGCCTACGCCGAACGTGTGTGGGAGTGTGTCTGTGTGCTCTGGCCAAGATGGAAATTTTTGTTGAGGTGGCTGAAGTAGACAGACAAATTTTACAAAGCACTGGATTTTTACTTTTGCTTCTTGTTTGCAGTTACAGCTAGAAAGCAAGGTAGTAAAGTTTTGTAGGCGGCTTGCTTCCACGAAATATTCAATCGAGTAGCAGTAGATTGTTTTCTTTTTTTTTATTAAATCGAACCGATATAAAAACTGTTTAGACTTAGTTCATTTTATAAAAAAAAATCGTTGCTCTGAATTCAAATTTTCTTAAGTAAAGTTCGTTTTAACCTGTATATTTTTTTAACCATTTATTTCAGGGATTGCTATTTCTAGATTTTCTGATTAATTTAAAAATGTTAATTCCAACCGGAATTCGAAAACAATGACTTGTAAAAGAGCGAGTATAATATGACCTATTCCAGCCGCTATTATCCCTGGCATTTATGAGTTTTTGTTTTCATTCCTCCTCAAAAAAAAGAACACATTTTAGCTTCAGTTTGTGAAATTTCACTTGTAGTGCATTTACCATTCGTTCTGATACTGTTTTTCCCCCCTTTTGGCAATTGTTATGGTTGCTGCATTTGTGGTGTCCAGAATGTTCTATAAACCAAGCACGTTTTGTTGGGCAGTAAGCGGCTGCAAAGTGCACCATACTTTTCGTCTAGTTTGATATTTGCTTAAAGCCTGCATATTTGAGCAGCTTAAAGTCAAGTGCTCAAGCAGCTAAGCAGCTTAAGTTTAAATAAGCAAACATATTTTGCTGGCTTCAAGTCAAGCATTGAAAATTCTTTTGGATAATTAGGAAAGGCCTGTGCTGGCCTGGGTAAGTGCTTAACCATCAGGCGTAACTATGCCCAGCGAGATGTCAAGGCGACTGGTTTTAACTGAAACTGCAATTCTCCTTTGTGTCACTTTATTGAAATTTTATGCATTTCTTGCACATTTTTGTTTTGTACATAAAATTGCTGCCGCATTGTTTTTGTGGGCGTGGCTGCATGTGCTCTGTGCCTGCCGAAAAAGTTTTTGTCTTCGATTCTGTTTTGCAAGCTTGTCGGTGTCTCCCTGATGGGTGTACCGCCTTCAACTCGTTTCGCTTGTGGGCAGATTTGCCAAAAAACTTTTCTTCAACATGTTGGCGAAAAATTTTCAGAGGTTTTTGCCTCTAAGTTTTTGTTAAAAGTTTTTATTTTTGATTGTTTAGAACGCGTTAAGGCGGCAGGGTTTAAGTGTGCATAAATAGCTAAAAAGTTTCTCATGTAGGCTTACCAAATTTTAATGTGTGTGTGTGTGTGGAAGTGGAGCAGAGCTGGCATATTTATTGAGTGTTGAGGGATTAAGAAGTTTTATGCTGACTCTTCTACACTTATTTATTTATTAAGCTCTGGCTGGGTGCTACAAGCTATTACTTTAATTTAATGCACTTGGAGAAGTCAATATCAATGTAAATAAATAGACGAGGAAGGTTTAATGGAATGATTGTTATCAGGAGCACTGCAATATTTTGCAGGTTTTTCCAATATTTGTTACTAGAAAATTACAAAAATCCAAAACTGATATAATCATCTATTTTTTAGAAATGTTCAATTAAGCAGCCACTAAAGGTTTTGTGTTCACAATTGTAATAAACTTGTTTGCTCTATCATAAGGAGAAAGCTAAGCTAACTTCGTCTGTACCAAAGTATTTATACCCTTGCAAATGCTCGCTGAAATATTTTCAAATATAATATTTTTCCCACAATGACAAATTTTCCGACCAATCGTTCGTAAGGGAGCTATTTGATATAGTCATCTGATTTGGCCAAAAATTTGTAAAATCACATAATGTGAAACAAACAAATACAAAATTGCAGGAAGCTACCAATAAAAACACAACAGTTCTAACTAAAACTGTTTTTCAGACCTATCTTTTGTATGGCAGCTTGTTGTCTGATTTCACTAAAACTTGGTAGAATTATAAAAAAAAAAGAGAAAGCTAAGCTAACTTCGTCTGTGCCGAAGTTTTTTTACCCTTGCAAGTGCTCGCTTGAACATTTTCAAAAAAATACTTAATTTCCCATTTTCAGACCGATCGTTCGTATGGGAGCTATGAGATATAGTCATCCGATTTGGCCAAATATTTTTAAAATTAAGTGAAAGCATGTGAAACAATCAAATACAAGTTTGCAGGATGCTACCATTAAAAGTTTTTCTAACAAAGACTGTCTTTCAGACCTATCTTTTGTATGGCAGCTATACCATATAGTTGTCCGATTTTAATTAAACTTGGTAGAATTATAAAAGAACATAGAAAACCTACGATTGCAAAGTTTGGAGACGTTTCCGTTAAAAAAAAAAGTTTTTCATACTAAAACTAGTTTTCCGACCGATTGTTCCTATGGGAGCTATGAGATATAGTTAACCGATCCGGTCGGTTCCGACATATTAGTAGTGTGCAGCAAAAAGAAGACTCTGATAGCTTTAAAACGGAGAGACTAGTTCGCGTAGAAACAGACAGACAGATGGACGGACGGACGGACAAAGCTCAATCGACTCAGCTCGTCACCCTGATCAAGAATATATATAGTTTATGGAGTCGGAAATGAATATTTCTATGCGTGGCAAACTTCTGGGTAAAATTATAATACCCTTTGCAAGGGTATAAAAACAACATCCAAGGAATATTGGTCCAAAACAAATCAGGACAAATTGATATGCCCTCAGTAAACTGGGAAAACTTTCCTTATGTCATTGATATTTTTATACTCTGTACCGTAGGTACATAGAGTATTATAAGTTTGTGCAAAAGTATGTAACATCCAGAAGGAAGCATCTCCGACCCCATAAAGTATATATATTCTTGATCAGCATCAACAGCCGAGTCGATATAGCCATGTCCGTCTGTCCGTCTGCCCGTCCGTCCGTCTGTCTGTCTGTCTGTCCGTATGAACGCACAGATCTCAGAGATGGTAAGAGATAGAGATTTGACATGTATGGGACATATGCTTCTTATGTCTGCATGCAGATCAAGTTTATTTTCAATTTTGGCCACGCCCCCTCCCGCCCCCGCAATTTAGAAAAAACGTCATATCTCCCACAGTTTTGAAGATAGATGGCTTGTTCCTTCTGGACATATTTAGTTATTAGGATAACTTATCGATCCGCCAAAGGAATGAAGAAGATCGGATGAACGGTTTTCGAGTTATGATCAAAAGACAAATTTTCTTGGTACAGAGTATGTTATAGTCGGGCTTGACCGACTTTCTTTCTTGTTGATTTTAGCTATTGTTCCTGAGGGATTCGACATTGCGTTACATGTGTCTTCTTCTAAATTAGGGCCCAAACTCTGCCAGACATAGTAAAATCTACTGTCACGACATGTGAAGAAACTTGAGTTAAGTTTTGCAACTGCTCTAGATTTCTGGAAGCAATTTCAGTCATCATGCTTCGAAATTGAAATCAACTAAAGCTATGCGGTTGGTGTTCAGAAAACTGATGATTAAATTTGAAAATTTAAAAGTGAAGTAGCCCTGATTTTAACCGATATACCTTTTTAAACATATTCAATTTTAAAGACGCCGAACTCAGATATCAAAAGACCAACCATTGAGTGTTCTGAATTAAAAAAAAATGTCATGTTTTTTTCATGGCAATTGCAAGTAGCAGGTTCACGTGCCGGCAAACCATCTGCATTAAAAGGTGGTTCACTTAAAAGCCAATTCTTGAACTATTGAGCTTAATAAATTGTTTGTATTCATTTAATTAAGTTAATTAAAATTCATATATTAAGTTTTGTTACATTCATTGGCTGGTAGGCGGCTCTAATGTAATTTCGAATTAAAAAAAATTAAGTACAATTTGTGGTTATGCGGTTTATAAAGGTATTGCATTTTTTCCTGTTCTGTAGACCCCAGAAGGGGTCACGCATAGACCTTAAGGTCCTTAATAAGACCGGGTGATTGTTGGGGTACATTTGACTTAGGAATCCAGGAGGATGTTTGACGTTTTGGCGAATGCCAATAATTGTTTGGGTAGCCTCTTGGCCGCTTCTTCCAAAGAAGCAACCAGTGGGGTGTGCAGAAGTTTTAATCTAAATTGCTGGGCAGTTGCATATGAGGTGTTCTATAGTTTCTGCGACTCCAGGTTCCATACATTTCCTTCAGGTGTCTGTTTAATTTTTTCAATTTATTTTTCCTATCCAAGCACCCTTTTCATTTCATATCTATCCGATTTAATACCACAAACCCACAAAAATTTCATTTCTCACAAGTTAGTCTGAGCATAAACACACTAAGGACAACTAACTGCAACTTCTAGAATAATGCCGAAAGAAATGGTAATCAAAAATTGTGTGTTTTTTTTGTCGTGAAAAATTTAACTAGTTTCTGTTTCTTCTAGAATAAGGAATCCAAAAAGGCTCCGGTGACCAATTTCAAGTTTCCCATGCACGATGCGCATCTAAGGCAATCGTTTCGAAATATAAAAGTTGCTTGTGTATTGGCACTGGTGGCACCATTCTGTTATTATATGTTTCACAATTTACCACGCAAAATCCGTTATAGGAATTACTATGCAAGCTATGATCCCATGGATGCTTTCGATCGCATGATGAACGGCGGCTATCTGACCTCTTGTCCGCCTGGAAGTGGAGGCAAGAAGAAGGATGACAAAAAGAAGAAGTAACCACATACACACTTACAAACCCAAGTGTACACTTACAAAGGAAAGGAAACCAAGTGAAACGCATCTGAATTCTAAGAAATTACACAACTGAACGACACATCCTATACACGCCAAAATAAACGGAGCATTGCAAATTATTTTTGGGAACGTAAAAAAAACTCTTGATTCCTTAACGCGTTTCATTTACTCAACCACGCACACATCCCACGACTGTCTGCCATCATTTGTAAATCTCTGCACCTGGCTCGTAAATCGCTCCGTCCAAAATGGAGCAGGAGAAGGCAGGAAGATTGAAGCGAACAGCTGTCAAGTCGCACCTTCAGTCGCTGTCAGGCTTCTGGTTGTTGCTGTTTGCGGTTTCTGCTGGGAACGTCGACTGCCAGTTGTCAGGGTGTCAGGGTGAAGGCATTTATAAGCTTTCTTCAGAAGTTATTTTTTCAGAAAAGATTGCGGAGTTGCAGGGGAATTGGTAAGCAAGCAAAACAATTGAATTGTTAAGCAGTATGTTAATGATTTTTAAATAAGAGCGGACTATAAATTAACCAAAACATAACCAGCCCACATCTCTATGAAACGAGTGACTGATTGGCTAACTGACCAGTCTAACTGCTGTGACCAGGTGGTCCGAAACAGGCTTAAGACTGAACTCCGTTGGCAATACTTTTAAAGAACTTCTCCGATGCTCTCTAGAAGCTCACCTCTTTTCCCTGTATAATTAAGGTTCTAGAGCTGCTTCAATGGATACAAAAGTGATTTGAACTTGACATTTTAAGCGAAGCTAGTTAATATGGAATTTTAAGTTGGATTTTAAACTGGTTCATCATGCGATCCGTGTCCGATTAAACCGGTTCAAAAGCGGTTCATAGTAATTTCACAGGAGTTATTAGAGCTTTGATCTCTAAATTTTGTGCATGGATAGGTAAAATGGAGTTAGTATGTGGCACCATTGGTTCCAAAACAGATTGTTAGGCTCAAATAATATTTAAGCTATATACAAAAAAGTTTGATATTTAAGTGGAAAAGTGAGTTAAATATGTTGCCTTTTGAGACCTCTTTTACAGCCTCCCTAGTAGGGTCAGCACATTACACATGTCGACCTGCTGTACTTCGCTTGTTAGCTGGAAAGTGCTTTGCTTCCGCACAGAACTTCATACGTGGATTATAAAACAGAAAAAAGTTATTTAAATTATTGCAAAACATTTGGCAAGCTTTTTTATTGGAATTTACTTGGCTCTTTTACACACACGAAAACATACACGTGGGTCTGATTTGGAAGGCTAGTTTATTAGTTTTAAATTCCGTACAGCAGAGTCTGCTTCGGACACTCGTGGGATGAAACTTTTAAACTGCTAATTAGTTCATCACAAAAAACGTAAACACGTGTCGATTTGCGATTTGGCAATGCTTGTGGGTGTGCGGCCATTTATATTTGGTGTCCGAATCTAGAAGACAATAGACTAACATGATGGATCTTACTAATAAAACAATATTCTGTAACAAAGCGATTCAGCTGATTAAACTTTGAAAATGTGTATGCAACTAAATTGAAAATAATTTCTTAAGGCTATTATAATTTGTAATAGGTTAGAAAATAAAAGCTCAGCCACTGTGGACTTTTTTTTTTAGTTATTATTTTAAATAACAGCTCAGTCACATACCATAAATCTTTTACAAAAAAAGAACTCAATTCGAAAACCAAGTTCTCACATTCCTTCTAAACAGGTCTTTGAACCGAGCCGGTTCGAGCACGAATTTCCGATACATTTCTCATTCAGAACCGAAGTCTAACCAAGTGTAAAACAGTTATCGAACCTTAACCTGTTCTGAACCTTATTTTTCGGTACGGTTGAACAAAAATTTTACCTTAATAGAGACTTTTTAGCTATCTGGTTACAAATCTAGATAAGGCATTGAACTATTTATTAAAATCGATTCTCATTAAGGCCTATGTTTTTAGATCATCGTAGTTAATTGACTTTTTTTTAGTGTTTAATAACATAACGATGTACAAAGTCGATCCAAAATGTTGACGCTTACTTAATGGTTTCAAAAAACAAATCAATAACTAATATAATTCGAGAATTCGATATAATAATATTGATAATTTGTCTATATATCACTATCGATAATTTATATGGGCATTTCCATGATGTCGCACGTGACTGACTCATTTAAAGCGAAATAAAAGTGAAAATAAAATATTTTGTCTTACTTCTTCTACTTTAACTTATAGCTCTTTCGTAGCATAAAGTTGGTTGCAGACCTAGTGCTGGTTCCAGCTTATTAAAAAACGATTTGCACGTGACCAAAAATGGTATTGGTATTTTTGACCTTCAATTTAAGTTCAGTACTTAGCGAAACATTTTTTTTTAAATTAACTTAACAGTCCCAAAGGGCCAAGCCGAGCTTCTCTCAATCTCTTGGTAGGTGTGCTACTAATTTTTGCACAAGAGAAAAGGTTGGTTATATCACAGCTGGAGCCAAAAGCTGGTGAAGGTGACCGGGGTGTGAGTTTTTTTTTTAAAACAACTTTTTCATTGGATGCATCGAGGCGGGATCAATTCTAAGATCTCTACTACACCCGGCCAGGGTCAAGGATTCATTATAATTAGATTATCACCAGAAATCAACAAAGAAATTGTTCATTGAATATTTTCCCGAGGCAATAAATCGAATATTTTGTGGAATAACTTTTTCTTGTGAGGAAATTAAAAGAAAACAAGCCAAGAGATTGAGAGAACTCACCCGACTCAGTTAACTTATATACATTAAGTTAATCTATATTTGCAGGGCTTCCTACTGGTACAGAACCGAACGCCCGAGAGACGGGTTTGTCAGCTTAAAGGGGCGAAGCTTTTTACAATATCCATTTATCTATCTATCTATCAAATTTTTATGATAATAAAAACTCCGAACTCCTAAAAGGAGTAAAATTATCTGTAGCCAACAAGGACTATATTTTGGGATAAGGGGGTTTTGAATATTTCTGTGCTATATCAGTCAAAAAAGTGTCTCTAAAAGGGACAAATCAGTAAACATTGCTCTAAAGAGGAGAGTCAGTCAGTGAGACATATGCAGCTTATTGGCTTATATGAATGAACTTAATTTCACATCCGCAATCACACTAGTGGCTTTCGACACCCTACTTGTAAAATCAATCTGTCACTTGGTATTTCTTGGTAAGCTAAATCTGTTGATCTTTAAGCTCAATGCTCAAATTTTATAATAATTTAGCTACCACTACTTGATCTTAGTTAAGACGTTCTCTTATAACCTTTCAGATTAGTTTGAGCAATATCGACAGCCCAACACTCAAGTCTAAGTTGAACGCTCTTTTTCATATATGTATGTAGAAAATCTGGGTGCAAATATTAGAACCCTTGATTTGCGATCATTAACCATTGCACTATGTTACCAAAGTTAATTTTTTAACATAAATTAAATCGTGACTTGCCCAAAACCATCTTATTTAGATAAAACAGTTTTCTCCAACGAGCATAGAAATCGAAACGTGTATGGATTATTGAATAATGATTGGCAGCCCTGCTTCTTTTTTAACCTTTCATCTCCATTTTCCATTTGTAATCAATGAGAAATCCCTCTGCCAATTTCAGTCTACTTATGAAATTCCCCTTAACAGCAATTTCATTTGGCAATTTCGGCTTACTCCCTCACAATCATCGTTCATAGCCTCCACCTACTTTTCTTCTGGGAAATATTTATGCCTGCCAAATGTGTCAATCGAATTGTGCAACATGCAACAATTGCGTTGCTCCCCCTGGCCATACAACAACTCAATCAAAAAAGTTCAATTGTTCGATTTGGAACACACACACACTCGCACACTTACATGAGACCCTTCTCATCAGCATTTTGAGTGTTCATTTTGTGCATTGTTATGGGCTCCCAAGTTGCCTTAATAAACGATTTTCCGCATGTAAGTCAGAAAACCCTTCTGCATTTGCTTCTCCTAAATATTCACAAGAACAAAAATAACCACAAATTCTCTAAAATATTGTCTGGCAAGACCTTCGTGACAGGGTCTAAGCGGATTGTTGCCAAACTGCAATTTTGGCCAGGTTCTGCCATTAAATACAGTCGAGTCCAAATCATTGCACAAAATGTGCTCGCTTTGCCAGCTTGATTTATTGTAGCCAATTGGGCCAACTGCAATTTGTCAAAGTTGACTACATGGCACCAGGCGGCAAGCGACAACAAGTGTTAAATGACCTGAAATAAAGCGAAGACAATGTTAACTAGCAATTATGCAATTACGTCAAGCTGAGGAAATGTCAAATTCAAATTCCACTGGCGCTCATAAAATTCCTCCACCGTCTTTTATCTTTATTTTTGCCAGTATATAAATATATTCATTTACTCCCAGCAACTAACTTGGCAACCATAAAACATTCGCCCGAATAATTTTTATTCACCAAAATGTTCATTGGGTGGCCGTAATTTTTATGGTAGATTGGATAAGCCCGAAAGTAGGCTACAGAATAAAACAATAAGACCTTTGAGAGTGGGAGAAGGAGATCAGGCTGTGATGCTTGCCAAAAAATTGTTCTGTCGTAAAACATTTACTGGCATGAGGAGAATTCTTGACCATCAAAAGTCCCTGACCTGAAACCTGAATTACATATAAGTTAATAGGAATCAAAATGAGGCAACAGTTTCTGCTGACTCGCAATGAATATGTTAGTAGAAAAAGAGATTTGAAATGCAAAAAGATTTTAAAGATAAGAGAGGATAATGGGAAGGAGAGGGTAGAAAAGGGGCACGGGAGGGGAAGTTTTATCTTCTGAAAAATCTTCAATTTAAATTAATATTTTTCACTTAACTAGAGGTTAACTTATCTAAGATTTAAAGTCTCTTTCCTTGTCACGGGTATTTAAACTTAAGTGTCGGCATCTTAGCCTAGACGACTATCAAACACTAGCGCGGCATTGCAAATAATCACAATAATAAAGAAAAGCGACAAGAGAATATGAGGGATTGGGATCCATAATAAATTTTCTGTAGATTTTCTTTCCAAAATACAAAAAATTTATTTTAAAAACCTTACGAAAAATACAATATTCTGTACTGATTTTAAGCGACAATTTTCGATTAGAACGTCCATACGTGCATGTAGAATTTCAATTACTAAACGTAAATGTAGTACACCCTAATTTTTGTTGAGGAATTCAGATTGCTGTATGAAAAATGTAGAAGTTATTTGGAAATAAGCTGATTTACTCATAGAATGTATGTATGTACAATATCAATCTATACTGAAAAGATCAATAAGTTCGGACGGAGTACGCAGAAAATATTTACGAATCAGCATCGTCAGCTGTGAAAACACACGAATCTAAGGGAACAGTTTAAAACTTTGACACAGACAAAATAAGCTGTGCTTTTTCGTCTTATTCAATTTTCTCCAAAAACTTTCATAAGTTAAAAAAAGAAAAGAGGTATCCAAATACTAAACAAAAATATCCTTTTCAATGCTCAAGTTTAAAAGTCATGGCACACCTTTTCAGGGCAACACCAACTTTAGACAGCTAACAAGCCTTTAAGTTCATTAGACCCTCAGTTGATGCCGGGCCAAGCATCAACTTTTTGGCCAAGCTATTTCAACCAGAAAACAAAAAATCACCTGTGCGTGCACGGAGCTTGTATGTCAGTTACTTATACTGACAAGTTGCCATCAAAGTCAGACCTTGTCATAACAAAACTCAAATGTGACGCGCATTTACTTTTATTAATTAAATGCCCAGACACAAAAGTTGAATGAAACAAACCGGTTGAAAGTTTTTTGAAGTGGTGAAACTTTCTAATTGAATTTGACAGTTCCATATTGATTTCCATTGTTCTTATCCCAAGCTCTGATGCTTTGTTTACCCAAATTTGATTAATATGCGTATCGGTTACTTGGGTACCTTAAAAATAAGCACAAAAACTGTCAAGAGTTGGCAACTAATTGCCCAACATTTAAGCTTGCAAAGTCCTTGGATATAACCGAGTAGATGCTGCATCATGGCCAGTGCTAATCGGGGTTGTCAGTCCGCTTTTGTTGCTGTATTTTGGTGCCGGATTAAAGTCACAACTAATTGCGGATTGCGGCGAGCTGCATAAGCCGTAACATACGCAGATTGTCACTAAATTTAAACTGAAAACTTTTTAAACTTTTACAATTGGCCAAGCATGAAATTTAATTCTTATATAATTTCTTAATTTGCCACTCACAAAAATGAAGTCGCATACCCAGTGGGAGGTCAGACAGAAATAATTAAAAAACAGAAATGAAAATAAGCATTTTGGCCCAGCAGGAGGAGGAGCAATAATAATTGTTAGCAGAAGCCAGTGTGTCCCATCTTGCAAGAAATGATTAACAAAAATAATTGCTGCTTTCCTACAGCTGTGATTTATGGGACAGGCCAATACAGGGTGAGAGGTAATACATTTATTCAGAATATTATTGATAAATTGAAGAGACAAAAATATGCAGGATTTACATAAATACTCGCAGAACACGAATATATCTGGAATGGCTCAGAATGGTTTAAAAGTTGTCGAGGAAATATATGGACTTGTAAACTTGTCCTGTGAAAAACTTTAAAATGTCGCCCACATATTTTTTCTTGCAACAGCTCCTTTCATTGCTTTTCTAACCCATTTATTCTCAGTGTACAGGGGTAAAGCCAAATAGTTAAAATGCTGTTGCCACTTTTTAATTAAAATGAAACAGTGCGTAGACCAAAGACTTAGCTTCACCACGTATCCAAACTTCCTTTAGATTTTTGAGGTTTTCCGCCTTGATTTGAGAAAACTTTCTTGCACCAGAAGTTTTATTTATGTTCATAAACTACAAAATTCACATATAATATTTTTCTCCCAATTTACCCCCCACCCAAAATCATTTCCCAGTGGCCCAAAAATATGTAATAATTAATCAGCAAATTCCTATGGCTTATGAATGACTTCTACACGTGCCAGCTTTTGGCTCATCTTCAATCCCATGCGTGGGTGGCTAGAATCTGCTTAAAAATTAAAGAAAAGAACACAAACGATAGACAAGTCCCTTGAAGAGGGTCACGCATATTTTGAACGCCCATTTTCACAGAACGAGCTCATTGAAAATTAATATTAAATAATGTTATTTATGTGTGTTGAGGCATGAGTTCAGTCAAATGAAATTTTAAAAGAATGGTTTTTATCGACTATGTGATGCTGTATGGTTAAATCTTGGATATTTTTAAATATTAAAAAGTAAAAATTCACAAACCTACTATAACATACTCTATACTAATAATATTTTTCTTTTTATCATTACTCTAAAATCATTCATCCTATCATCTTTATTCTATTATCATATCTATAAAATATCATAATAACTAAATATATCTATAAATAACAAACTATCTATCATCAAAAATAAAAAATATATTACATTTTTTACTAAATTCAAAACAAAAAAACATAATAAAATTTAAAATAAAAATTATCTAAAACATAATAAAAAACATATATACATACATATCAAAACACTATCACATAAATCTATATATAAATACATTCATAAAAAAAAAAAAAAAATATATATATTTTTTTATTCTTATTAAGTATATATATATTTTATTGTGTTTATATGCATACTTGTGGATGTTATTAAAAACATCATATGAAGATTTTGAGCTAAACTGCCCGAAGTCTATCCTGTTTCGAACTCAAACATTGTTATTCAATCCAGTCTCAATCCCAACTTGTTTTGTTGATATTTCTCAATATATCCAAATCGATATTATCAAAAATTAAGGCTTCGATATCCCGTTAACATCATGGTTTTCAAAAAGCTTACACAAAAACTGAAAAGTTATTAAAGAACATCGACATCAAAAGACTATTAATGACCAGTGCACGAGGTCGTTCTATTCGATCTTTCCAACATCATGTCGTTTCTTAAAACATCGATATATCGGCATTAAAATTTTCATATTGGTCTATTTAGTCTATCGCTTCCCGTGAGGACTCCAAACTCAAATTTTAAACCTAGTCTTATTGTCCACCTTGAAATATATGTAGGCTCTGCAAAATTTGTATAATTGAAGACAGAGTTCAATAATTTTTTTCTGTGCTGTCTAGTCACCAAAATGGCAGATACAAATTAAACAGAATCTGCTCACTAATAATAAGAATCTCTGTTAAAAATTAAAGGTCTGAAAGAAATTCTAGAATCTAAACATAGAAGAAAATCGGTCAAGCCCGACCATAATATACCCTGTACCAACGAAAGTGTATGCTCAATATGAATTTTGATGCTGCCGTGGCAGCTGTAAGCAGCGCTGCTGCAGTGAACATTCTTATGCTAATAACTCGACTACTGCTCATCTAATCTTTGTTAATCATTGGGCAAATCGAAAAATAATTTTGATTTCTAAATACAACCAGACTGTACGAACCTGCTGCGTATGAATTTCGGAGCCTGGATTGGGAGTGGCAAAAATTTCAAAATAAACTTCATCTGCCTACAAGTTTAAAAACCATTCGTACCATTCTTGTCAAACCTCTATCTCTTGACATCTCTGAGATCTATTTGTTCATACGGACGGACATTGCATGAAAGAAAACCATTCTGGGACTAGATCAGTTAGTTTTGAAGTAATCTAATAAATTGTAAAGAAAATTAAAAAATTCCGATTGTTAGGCCGCTCCCCTTGACCTATCGGTCTTCACCCTTATACAATAATTTTCTAAAACATATAAAAATACACTTAAAGACTCTTAACATCAGTTCAGCTCAGTTCAGTTGAGTGTGAATAAGACCTTACCCACTAACACAAAAAAGCATTCACCAAACGGTTTTCTTAACCCACACAAAAAGGTTTTTTTGATATTTTTCTCTTACATTTCCTTACACCCTTTTTTTTAAATCCAAGAAAAAAATATATAAGCCAATTCAAACCAATTGATTCTTCTCTTTTTGCTATTTATTTGTGGAATTTATATGCCAGTCGGATTCAGCTTTTGATGATTTTGTCCCAGCATAAATTAAGCACAAAACTTAAAGTACACTTGAAGCAAAGTATAACCATTCAAGTTGTTGCCAGATCGTTACCTTTAAAGCGCGTAGAGTGTTGTAAGTCAGTGTCCCACTTTGTAGCAATATGTCTGACAACATGGCGTATGCGTAACGTGCTGAACATAACTCAAATCGCAAGGCATATTCATCTTCATATGCAAAGTAGATTTATGTCGCATTTCTGTTTTTCTTTTTCTTTTTTTTCTTTGCTTTGCCTTTTTGCTATTCCCACAACGCGTCGACGTGCTTTGCTTGTTTGTTGATTACAGCCTCTCCAATCCGTCCCCGCCCTCCCCTCCTCACGCCCCTAACGACCTTTTCCGGCGCATTTTACGCCTTGTCTAAAATAAGTAGAATACACAAACTTTAAGTCAACTCTTGTTGCTCATGCTAAAAATACTTATGCTTTCTGGTCGCGTGACCACTTTTGTTGATGTACTTATTTTGGGGGGTACATTATTTAATTATTAAAGTTTGGTTGGAAATGTAATTGGAAGCTTTAAGAAAAATGTTGATGTTTTAAGTCTTCATTGAGCAGCAAGTTCCAGTTGAATATCATTGTATGCGCTGTGGCAAACAAACCAATTGAGCTCCATCTGCTGCTCTCCACACAAATCGCATAAATCCTTTTGTGTTGTTTTAACCGGCTTTTTTTCATTCCTCAATCGTTGTGTTTTATCGACTTGTTTTTCAATCTGTTAAATCGCATAAACATGCTCGGCAGAATGGAGAAACATTTTCAATGGGGTTTTATATTGTTTTTAACTTCCTACTCGTCAGCCATGCATCGATGCGCACTGGCTTGCCCCGGCATGTGGCATTATTAACGCCTCCGACCAAGCCCACAAAAAAAAAAGGAAACATAACAGTAACGTTTATATGGCCACCGGCATTGGCAGGTTAACCAAATTAAAGCTGTCCGTTTGTTGAATTCGCTACCTCAGTTCCCTTGCTGTTTTTCTGTTTTTAAATTAAGTTGTCACGGTGATAATCACTGCCAAATGGGCAGTACCAGCATATACAACAGCAACAACAATAACACAGTGACATTATCTGACAGTATTCTTGCTGTATGTAGCGGTTCTGTCAGCGCGACCATAATTAAAAAAAAAAGGAAAAAGAAGGACAACGAGTGCTGCAAAGTATGCAATTCCATGAGGGGGAGGCCTTTTGTTTGGATTTGCGGTAGCGCATGTGTGTGCGTGTGGGTTTGTGTGGTTGAGCGAAGAATGGGTGAAAAATCATTGCAAAATGTAGCAATTTAATTGATTTTGGTAAAACAAAATTTCAAAATATTCTGCTAATTATTAGTTTTTTACAGTGAACAACTTGAAATGAGTTTCAAGATATACGTCTATCTACGAAACAGGCGAGCATAGTTCTTCATTAAAGCCGGGAATCCTGCCAAACTTAAAAAAACAGTGCCAAGAATTCTCAGGAATAAATTGTTTAAGCTCTGCTTACACGACCTGATCGCTCCGCTGAGCTTTAAACTAATTTGCTATGCGACCAAGTACGCAGTCGTCTGAGTAGGCATCTGACCTTATTAGGCAAAATAAAACCGGTTCTAAAAGACCTGACCGATTATAGGCTATTCATAGCAAGCATCTAACACCCTAAATCATGAGTCATAAACATTTGCCCGTTATAGTTATTAAGTTATTAAGCATTTCAACACATGTTAGTGTGAACACATCTGGTCACCTTTACTAGCTATTGGCTGCAGCTTTTGCTTAATTAGCCATGAGAAGCTTCTCGGCGTTCGGATTCTGCGCTAAACTGTGGGTCCCTTTCTCTTGCCTAGAGATTGACAGAAGCTCGGCTTGGCCCATTGGATTGTGTAAAGCCAAATATACTTATTTTGTCCTTCACTTCATATGATAGGACGGCAATAATAATTTGTAATTTGCCTCTTCATTCATTTTGCTTTTTTTTCTTCTTGCCTGTCTATTTACATATGAGCCAGATGACCCAATATTTTCATAATTATCTCAACAGGCATGTGTAAATGCAGAACAGAGCTGCTCAGCTGAGTTTTTTGACACTCTGCTTTGATGAAAACTCTGCCGAGTGTTCAGATCATGCAAACAGAGCTTTACAATTATTAGCAAAGTGATGACTCATCACTGATGAGTGAGTAGATGGAGGCAAAGGACGGATAAAAAGAATATTAGATTCCATTAATAAGCGGTTTCTTTTTCAAAATAAAGGCTAATTTTTATGCCATACATTTTTTGACCCCTCACTCTTGATTCGTAACATGTGGCAACGTCAAAAATGCTCAGAAGAAAGGTTTGCCATTTTACCATAAATATAAAAACAAACGAACAGCTTTCGCAAATCATTCAATTTTGTTGTCAAAATTACTGCTCTGTAACAAATTCACTTGCCAATGTACTGAACCGGCTGTTGAGTTCTTTTTCTACATAATCTCATACTCAAAAATATATTGGTACAAAAGAATAGAACTTCCAGCAAACAATAAGGGCTCAATCTGAGCTGGTTTGTATGCCTCTCCAAAAATTCGTCGGTGCCACAGAACGTTCAGGAATTGCGTTTTTTTATTTGGAAAAGTTTGGAGAAGCTTTTGGTTGCAGTTGGTTTTGCGAATTGTAATAGAAATGCAAATTTCAAACTTGCGTTAAGCGGCTTGCCACCAGCAGAATTAAAGACAACTACAAATTATCATGCGTATCTTACATTTGTGGTAGTGCGTCAAATGATTGCGTTTGCATCAGACAGCTACAAGGACACACACACAGCAAAAGGCAATGGCAGGTTTTCTCTTTCGTTTTCTTTTGGTTGATGTTGCTTTTGAATTATGTTATTTATTTGTATGCTAGCATTAGGTGGTTTTGGGTGCTGTGCTGAATTTAGATCTTCAATGGTAGACTAAAGTTTTTGTTTGTCCGATTTTTATCAAAGATGGCATAGTACAAAAAATATCCATATTAAGAATTAGTTTTTGACTGATCGTTTTTATGGTTATATGCAATAGTTTTCCTATTCTGCAGTGAATAGGATATTTTTTTATAGTTACTTCTCTTGAGCTCTTTGTTAAAGTTCTTTGGCATCGTGTTTCTCCTACCCACGTAAAATGTATTGTTATTAAATTGTTTATAGTTTTTTAATTTCATTTTGGCAACGCTGCGGTTGTTGGTTTCGTGTCTCCAGTGAAATGCCATGGACACAAATTCTTTGTGTATATTTTCATACATTTCGTTGCTTGTTTTTTTTATTATGGTTAAGGCTCGTTAATGGCTTTTGAATGCCCATTAATGTGGCTTAAAATGGCTGCCAGAATGTGATACAATAAATAAATTTATAGTGGATATACAAGTAAATTCCTTTAGTCCTTGTACCCAACGCTAGGAGATGAGTTCACTTCTGCCGTTTTAAAAACAAACAAAAAACAAATCCTACAAGTCACCTTTGAAATCCTACACAAACCTAAACCGCTTTGGGGTTATCCGTGCCATGTGTGACCAAAAATCCCGCATTTTGCTTCTTTTTTCCTGACTTTTTCCATAAATAACCATGTTACCCTACTGGGAGGCCACTTTTACTCTGCTGGCTGCTGCTGTGTTTGTGTGGTTGTGTGTGAATACGCCGCGGGTCTCTTGTTAAACTTTCAAAAGTCAAAAATAATAGTTTCGCAACGATTGCAACACGTTGCAGGGTTCACTTCCCTATTCTAGCTTTGGCAATTGCCACGTGATGCTGCACTTTTAGAGGGCTTACGTGTCATATGTGTGATATGTTGAGGCTTTATCTGGTGGCTGGCAGTGGCAATTGTATTATGTATTTATTTTGTCTTTGCAAGATTTGATTTGTATTGATCCAAATGGCTTTAAGTACAGTTTTTCTAGTTTTTTTACTTTGAGTAACTATTTTATTTTGGGCAATCAACAAAACATTTATTTAAAGCTTTATTAATACAGAATATTTGTGTCTTAAAACTAATAAAGACGATAAGAATTATAAGGACAATGAAAATATGGCATATTTCTGTATTTTAAGCAGAGGTTAAATTAATTTTGCCCAGAAGCATGCAAAGCATAGAAATATTTATTTTCGACCCCATAATATATATTTATATATTCTTGATCAATGCGAAGGGCTGAGTCTATAAAGCTTCGAAGTTCGTCTGTTTGTACGTGTTTTCAATTCTACCCAGAAATTGTCCTTCAGTTTCAAAGCTATCGATTTAAAATTTACTCAGGGATTATTAGAAACTGTAAAAAAATTTTCATTTACTTGAATAATTGTAACTGTAAAGGGGGATTATTGAGAAATTGTGCTTGAAGTGTTGAATTATTCATGTATTTCTAGGTGATTTACTAGTTTAAATGCTCATACATTCTGCGTTTAAAATAAACACCCAACTGTATATACAAAAGTCATATTCTCACACGCATGGCCTTAAAAGTTTATGGCATGCTTTGTAAGAAGTAGAAAGAATCATAATTTAATTAAATAATTATTATTATAATTATTCAATTTAATTTTTTCTAAACTTGATAGGTAAAAAATTATGTTTTTCACTTACAATTAAATGAATAATTTAACTTTTCTTGCACAATTACTCAATAGTTTCCCTTTAAAGCTAAAATTTTAAAAGTAATTACAAAAGTAATCACATTTTGAATTAATCAATGAATCATCGTAGTTCCAAGATACATTAACTACAAAAATCTTGCAATAATATGATTGAATTTTATTGATTTTGAATTAATCAATGAATTATCTTTTTTAATTTTTTGGATTGTAGAGTGCTCAAATTTAAAACTAAGCCAAACGAAATCATTCCTCGCACAAGCACTATGCGACAGCCGCTTTACGCATAGCCAACATAGCTTTAAGCAAAACGACAACAAATACGGCGGGTGCTTATAGGCTGAGGGCATCCCTGTACTGTATATATCAGTAATAACAGTTGCAGCGAGCGTTTGTAACTTCTTCTTCTTGAAAGCGGTGATTCTTTCTTTAAAAGATTTTTCTATATTTCAATCTCATATATTTTTCGTAAAAACTTTACCCATTTTCCATGTCTATTAAGCAAACTTAAGAGTCAATTATTTTAATTGCAAATATTTACATACTCTCACAAGTTACAAGGAAAGGGAAAAGTTTTGGCTTGACCAAAAGACAAAAACTTAAACATAAAAGTGTTTAATTAGAACATCGTAAGCAACAACAACAACTAATATATCAACAATAAAAGCCCCAGGAAAAGTTTTCAGAGATACACAAAACTTGAGCCCCAAGCTCATAATTTGTACCAGAAAGCCAAAAAAAAGGGGTTGACCAACAACAAAAAAAATTTATTTCAAGTTCTTTATTGAATTTCGTGAGGAAAATAGCAAAACTGCTGAAAATGAGGCAACCGAAATAAGCCACAGGCCATGTGGCACATAAAGAAGGAGGAAGGTAATGCAAGTGCAACTGTTGACACACCAGCAAAAGCCAGGACCAGGCCACAATTTCTCCCCGAAGCGCACGTGCCCGGTCAGAGTCTGGGTCAGAGTTGAAGAGGGGGTTGTGGGCCAAGTGCTGCATTCTCAAAGCACTTGACCGAAGCATTGAGTTACATTTCCGGTCGATCGAACATAAGCTCAAATTATTTCAAGCATACTTTTAGGTGCTTGTTGTTAACATTGAACATGATGTAATTAGCTATTCAGCTGTATTTTTAACACAACGACACCTTCCACAACTCTTCAAGTTCCCTCAGGAATCCAGGCAACTTTATACCGCATTTCAAAGTTCAAAAAACTTTTTTCCGCATTTTCCCTTAATTTCCTATACAATATTCATATACTGCAGCTAAATTTTGCCAAATGACTGCGCATAAATAAAAACCACATAAAAATGTTGCCACAATTGGAGCGCACAGTTTGGTAAACATAATATATGTTGCGGTTGGTCAGAGCTTAATTTATATAAGCTTGAGTTTTTCTTTGTAATTAAATTCAACTTATTTTCCTCACATAAATTGTGTAAATTCAACAGCTTTAATACCTAATGGACCTGATGTCCACATAAAAATGATTACAACTATGTCAAGCCTAAGTGTGTAGGGGAAAAGGAAAAAAAAACCACCACACATTCATAGACAGGTCAGGCGCAATTGCCGCAAAGCTCGGTGGACTAGAACAACTGACAGCACTGGCCGAAACTTTGACACGCTTCGAAGAATGAATGAGCCGGAGAATTCGTTTATTTTTTTGCCTTCTATATTTTTCTTAGCTGCCTCCCCTTTGGGATTTATGGATGTGTGAAGTGAGTGAAAAGACATCAAAAAGGCAACAGGAAAATAAAAATAAACTTTTCTAAGAATTATTTGTGTTTTGGGTGGATGATTTTTCTCGCTTAGCTTTAAGTAAGTTAAAGGCATCAAATTTGCAATTGAAAAATGAGTTTCTCTTTTTGTATGCCGAAAGGTATGCTAAAAATATTTATGGCAAAAGAGCTGTGGCAGAAAATATCTAAATTTTCAGGATTTCGTTAATAAATTCACAATTAAGCAAAGGATCTAGTTTATAGGTAACCCATCAAAAGGTCATTTGGTATTGTTTTTGGAGAATGATGATCTGAGAAATAATCGCTAGTTTGAAGCAGAAAACTCCTATTTTTGAAACTGATTCAAATGTGTTTACTCAATCAACTTCCGAGTCAATTAATAACCAATTGTTACAATATTGTTATATTGTTTTGATTTCAAAACTGACAGAATTTTGAATGTCTCATAAAAAAAGTCAAAGTGAAACAATGTAACAAAATTTAAGAAAATTCAGAAATTTTCTGTGGCGGATGGGCGATGGACAAAGAATTAATTAATCATCCAAGAAATAGCCGCTATTCCGTCCGAAATTCTGGCTAAAACCATGGAAAACGCTCCAAAACGGACTCCATACACCAAAGCGAACACTCACGAGATATCCTATTCATAAAGTGAAGTAAACAACCCTATATGCACTTCATATAAGGATTTTTATCGCGAATATCCATTCGTACTTTCTAGGCATATTTAGTAATCAGGATAATTTATCGATCCGCCGAAGGAAGGGTGAAGTTTGGATGAACTGTTGTCGAGCTATGATCAAAAGAATGATCGCTGCAGCAGCTCAGTAGCAGCGCTGCTTTTTGGTGCTACTGCAGCATCAAAATTTATGCGTATAATTTCGTTGGTACAGAGTATGTTATAGTCGGGCTTGACTGACGTTCTTTTTGTTTTTATTCCCACCTGCATCTCCTTAAATTTTGAGACTCAAAGTGTATGTTTTTTCTGTGTATAATTTTTCCTAAATTTAACAATATCAGGTGAATTTACCTTTTCACGATTTCTCCACAATATATTTATTACGAGTGAGAAAATCGGTCAAGCCAGACTTTAAGATACTCTGTACCTTTTTTGATTAGTTTTGATTAATAACTATTTGGTTTCCTTATAATTTGGCTATTGATCTTTCGAACTTTACCAATCCTTCGGGGGAAAGCATCTACCCCATTGTTGCGGGTGTATCTCATTGTAGTGTTGTTGGACCACTACTCCACTGATCTGCCCTAATCAATCACTTTGCTTGTTACCAAAAATAGCCGCAAAAGATCATCTGCGAAGGTTTAATTATATTCGCCAAAACTATTCTACCCTTGTGCAAGAGTATATATGGATTGTGTGTAAAATTCGATTCTAATACGACAACTGCACCTGCTTGCCCACCCTGTATAATGATATTCAAAGCAAAGCTCACTTACCCAGGTCGCTCCTCCAAGTTGAAGACAAACACTCACACTCTTAAACACATGAAAAAAATATTTTAAAAAAAAACCAACGGCACTTTCTCTCTCTCTTTCAGCTTACACGAGGGGAGAGCGTGGCTTTACTACAAATGCAATTGAAACGAACGACCGAAGAAAAGAACGAACGGTAAAAAAATTACCACAGCGGCCTGCAAGCTGCAGCAATGATATTCAAATTGTTAAGAAAACTACCGCTTATGTCACTTTCTTATATTAATTTTTAACTTCACAAACTATTTTTCTTCTAGATGTAAGCTTTTACTTATATTCTACCCGTTTTTTCGCTTAGAAGTGAAAGCGCGATGACAGGCACCGTCCGACTCTCCTGCCTTGTTTCAGACAACTGACCACACACTCTCTCTCGCTGCTGCGAGGATGTGTGGGGCCAGTTGAGCTCTCTTCAATTAAGGTGAAGCGGTGTGTATACATAGATCAGTGTTGCCGGTTCAGCTACTTTTAAACAGATCTAGCTATTTTGTAACCTCCAAAGATTTGGCCATTTTCTAGCTATTTTGGGAATGTAACATTTCGGATAATAGATACTGCAGTTTCCGCTGATTTTAAATGAATTTCTATTTATTTAGCTACTTGAATAGATCAGCTATTTTCTTCAATTGATACTTATAACAAGTAAGAGTGCTGTAGTCAAGTGCCCCGACTACAAAATACCCTGTTTTTTTATTTTTGTTTTGAATTTAAATGTAACTGGTTTGTGTAACACATATTAAAGGGTCTTCCCGGAAGTAGGCAACATTATTTTGCCCTTTTAGCTGTTTTACCCCCCGCTTCGACAAACTCTATTGTTTCGCTTATAGCTCCGGTGTTTTTTATTCGATCTGATTGTACTTTTCAGAATAGATAGATATTGAGCCTTGCTTGTTGTATATTAAACCACGAGGCTCTAACTCTAAAATGGTTCGTTGTCGGGTTTTTGGGGATAAAAGTGGAAAATTTTTCAAATCTGAAACAAACAAACTTGATCTGCGTACGGTATGCACCTACCTGCATGCAAAAATGTATGGCTCTATATCTTAGAGTCTCTGAAATCGACGCGCTCATACAAACGAACAGACGGACACTGCTATATCGACTCGGCTGTTGATGCTGATCAAGAATACATATACTTTATGGGGTCGGAAATATATCCTATAAATATTTACATATTTCTGTTATATATTTCCTGTTACATACATCCGCTCAACTTTATGATCCCCCTCTTCCATTTTGAATGGGAACAGGACATAAAAAAAATGTTTCCTATTTTAGTGTGGCCATACCTCAGTGATTGATTTTGTTGTTATGATTTAGTGTCAAGTTTAAGTTTAAGGCAGACCAACAGCTAGACAGTTAGCTAGCTGATATACCATTACACAAAATGGGCCCACCAACGAAGGATGTCTGGAATCCTTAAACTTTTATTACTGCATATGCTTTAAAGGCTTTTGCCGTAAAGTTTTACGTTGCTGCGGCAGATTTTGTTACGCTTACGCTTACTCAGACGGAATCTGTA
Organism: Lordiphosa fenestrarum; assembly: GCA_035044985.1. Lineage (NCBI taxonomy): Eukaryota > Metazoa > Arthropoda > Insecta > Diptera > Drosophilidae > Lordiphosa > Lordiphosa fenestrarum. Next base: position 3,271 of record JAWNNO010002273.1, on the reverse strand, counting down.
TCATTTTCATTGCCTAACATTTGTTTTAACAGCTTGCTTTAAGAAGCCACAACGAAACAGGATATTTATAAATTCAAATCACAAAAGTTTCATACTTGCCACTTCTGGCCTCACTCACGAACACAGCAAAACCGGAAGTCACATAAGGCCCTAAAACTTTTCGATTGACTTTGAAATTAAAATGCAGAGGCAAGGTTTTATGCAACCACAGTAAAATTGAAATACTTGGATAAGATGTATCAAAGAAATTGTTACTTTTAGTAGATTTTAAATATTCTTCACTTTTGTTTAAGGGAGGTATAGTCTGACTTTGGTTGACTACAGGAACAGGAATGTCCAAATCAGCACCAAAAGAACTTTCCTTTACAGTATTGAGGTTTTGTTAACGACTTTTTTTTGTGCCAAATAGTTGTTACCGGTAGAACGAGCACTTGTCTAAATCGATTTAAGCTTTATATTTAATTAATAACCATAATTTTGCAAATGTTCTAAACTAAGCAAATGCTAAAATACTAACAGAACGAAAAAATCCCACCTGTGTATACAAATTGCATTGAGTCGTTCGGCAACTAATTTCACCAACCAAAGTTGGCTTTGCTTTCATCAAATTTCAGTGTTTAGTTTCATAGTTTAGTTTTGAAAGTCAAATAATTCATTCGGTGCCTGAACTGTGAGTTGAGCAGACGTTTTTCTTTATTTTATTTAAAATGCAATTGTTTTAGTCCAGATGCGCCAGAAACTCTTTTGTATATATTGCCAAATAGCAATTTTTAGTTTACTTTCTTATTTAATTTATTTAAAGACGTTTAACTTGCAGTTATAAATGAACTTACACAGCATTGAAAGTTCTCTTCAAAAGCTTCTCAATTGTTAGTGTTGGGAGAGGCTTTGACTAAACTAATTTTTGATGGATTTTTTTCGTGAATTCTTCTGCTTGCTGAAATTTCATTTGGAACCGTCAATAAAATATAAGTATTTTTTAATATTTTTGATAAAGTTCGAAATATTTGTACTTTGTATCAAACTCGAGTTCAAAAAAGAGCCACTTTTGAAAAGCATTAGTTCTTCCGCTTGCTGACATTTCATTTGGAACAGTCAATAAAATATATTTATTTTTTAATATTTTTAATAAAGTTCGAAATATTTGTATTTTTTATCAAAACTCAAGTACAAACAAGTAAGGGCGCAGCAGTCGAGTTTCCTGACCACAAAATACCCTGTTCATTTATTTTCATTTATTTGTTTTTGAATTTTTGAAGATGTCATCCTAAATGTAGGCAATACTTTTCTAGTCCTGATCAACAACTGGGCGGCTGCTTTTATCAGCTCAACTGTTTCGCTTATAACTCCGGTGTTTTTGACCCGATCTGATTGTACTTTTCAGAATAGATAGATATTGAGCCTAGCTTGATGTATACTAAACCACGAGGCTCTAACTTGAAAATTGTGGATCTGACGGCTTTTTAGGTCTTGGATTTATAGAGGAGGTCTAGGTTTTTTGGGGATAAAAGGGGGACGGGGTGGAATTTTTCAAATCTGAAACAAACTTGATCTGCGTACAGCATAAATCTACCTTCTTGCAAAAATTTGTGGCTCTATCTCTTATAGTCTCTGAGATCGACGCGTTCATACAGACAGACAGACGGACAGACGGACGGACAGACGGACATGGCTATATCGACTCGGCTGTTCATGCTGATCAAGAATATATATACTTATGGGGTCGGAAAATTTTCCTTCTCCCTGTTACATACATTCGCACAACTTCATGATCCCCCTTTTGAATCCCCCATTGAAAATGGGAAAAGGGTATAAAAAGAGCCACTTTTGATGGGCACATTGTGGCTCATTGCGCCTTTTATAAACTAACTGAAATCACTGTCCCAGTACCCTGTTCTTTTTTTTTTACTGAAGGTTCTTTTGAATTTTAAATTTATTTTACTTTCACTTTTATAAGATGTTTTCAACCATTGATTCGACCGACTTCATTTAATTTAAGAAGCGACATTTTTTTGAATCAACTGAACTTAAACTCAACTGGGTAATTAATTTAAAAGTTTTGTTTTTAAATGGATCTCAATAATAGGGGTTGTGAATCTAATAAATATTTTAGTGTGACCAAATAATCTTCAGAATATAAACACAGCTGTCGCACAAAACCCAAATCGAATCACTTAACATCACAGGAGCAATCCAAATCAAGAAAGAAAGTCGGTCAAGCCCGACTATTATTGTACTACAAGCCCGACTATAACATACTCTGTACCAAAGAAATTATACGCTTAGTATAAATTTTGATGCTGCAGTAGCAGCTGAAAGCAGCAGCGAGCAGTCTTTTGATCATAACTCGAAAACCGTTCATCCGATCTTCTCCAATCCTTTGGCGGATCGATAAGTTATCCTGATTACTAAATATGACCAGAAGAAACAAACAATATATCTTTAAAACTGTGGCAGATAGGATGCCTTTTCTAATTTGCGAGGGCGGGAGGGGGCGTGGCCAAAATTGAAAATAATCTTGATCTGCCTGCAGACATAACAAGCATATGTCCCATACATGTCAAACCTCTATCTTTTACCATCTCTGAAATCTGTGCGTTCATACGGACTGACAGATAGACTGACAGACGGACATGGCTATATCGACTCGGCTGTTGATGCTGATCAAGAATACATATACTTTATGGGGTCGGAGATGCTTCCTTCTGACTGTTACATACTTTTGCACTAACTTAATATGCTCTATGTACCTACGGTACAGAGTATAAAAAAGGAACAATATTTTTTAGACTTATCCCAAGAAATTTCCCACCCAACATTAGGAAGATCGTTTTACCAAAAATCAGCTTGATGAGTCTTTTTTAGCTCTTTTGATGATTGATAAGTATGAAGTATGAAAAAGAGTCGTACTTATGCTCAAAGTGTGATTTATTGAAATATTTCTGAAAAAGACTCAAAAGTTACTCCAAAATGAGTCAAAAATGTTCAGAAGATGTGTCGCTGCTAGGGTACCATTTTCTCCCGAAAAAAGTATATCTGATCAGAAAAAGAGCGCATTTATGACTATTTTAATCAGAACGAGGACTCGAAAAAAGTGATCAAAAGTTTGATAAAATGTTTGCTGGGTTTGCATTCAACGACGTCGACGTGTTAGCTCACTGGGCCATCGCACACATTTGTAGTCGCACTTCTAAATGGGTTCTTTTAATTTTTTCTGCGGCTAGTTGAATTGTGCTCATTTCGTGATCATTTGGAATGTTTCTTCTGAAAA
>JAWNNO010002272.1:0-26013 GCA_035044985.1 Lordiphosa fenestrarum | reverse complement strand
TCTTGTTGATCAGCGTTTTTGTCTCTGATCTGTTGCGCAAATAAGCTGCAGTTCGCACAGCTTCACCCCAAAGGCTCTCATCTACGCCCGAGTGCACAATCATACTTCTGGCCATCTCCACTAGGGTCCGATTCGCTCGCTCAGCAACCCCATTTTGTTGAGGTGAGTAGGGTACAGTTAATTGTCTCTTTATACCTCGATCAGACAGGTATTTTTCGAACTCACGACTCAAGTACTCGCGCCCGTTATCAGTACGTAGTCCTTTAACGTTTTTACCACATTGGTTTTCCGCAAACACCACAAAGTCTTTGAATGCGTTCAATATTTCATCACGGGACTTCAGAAAATACACACATGTATATCGCGAGTAGTCGTCAATAAATGTAGCGAAGTATCGCGCGCCCCCGGCAGACGCTTTGTTTATTGGCCCACAAATGTCTGAATGTATTAAACTTAGCAGCTCATCTGCCCGATTTTCAGACTTTCTCGGAAATGGCTTAACCGTGATTTTGCTTTTCGCGCACGTATCACACACATCGTCTTTCAAGTCATAATTTTTACGAATCGTTTTCAAGCCATGAACGATCTCGTCACTTGCCATTTTCCGTATACTTGACATATTCAAGTGGCCAAGACGATAATGCCACTTCCACAACTCACTGCAGCTAGCCTCTGAGTACATACACCTTTTCGATTTTATGTCAATAATGAACAAATCACTACACTTTCTAGCTCGCAGTATAATCTCATTTTTGCTGTCCTTTATTACTGCACTTTCTTTATCAAAAATCACTTTAAATCCTTTATCAACTGCTTTTGACACTGATATAAAGTTGGTTTGCAAGTCTTTAACGTACAGAACGTTAAGCAATTCAGCACAATATTTTCCGGAATTTACACACACAGTGCCAATGCCATCAGCAAATATGGCATTCTCTCCAGCCAGCAAAATTTTCTCTTTGTGCTCTCTCAGTTCTTCAAACAATGACTTATCGCAACACATATGCGCCGTAGCGCCACTGTCAAGGCACCACATAGATTTTGTTAGTCTGTCATTTTTCTGCACGCTCGCGAGAATTGGAAACGCTTTTTATACCCGTTACTCGTAGAGCAAAAGGGTATACTAAAGTCGTGCAAATGTATGTAACAGGCAGAAGGAAGCATCTCCGATATCATAAAGTATATATATTCTTCATCAGCATCAACAGCCGAGTCGATATAGCCATGTCCGTCTGTCTGTCCGTCCGTCCGTCCGTCCGTCCGTCCGTCCGTCCGTCCGTCCGTCCGTCTGTATGAACACCTAGATCTCAGAGACTAGAAGAGCTAGAGCAACCAAATTTTATACGTAAGCAAGTATTGTCTGTAGGCAGATCAAGTTTGTTTCAAATTTTGGCCACGCCCCCTCCCGCCCTCGCAATAAAAAATATTGAATAACTCCCACAATTTTTAAGATATCGAGCTCAGATTTTGCAGTGTAGTCTATGTGGCCAATATCTACAATCTCACAAATTTTCACAAGGATCGGATAATAAATGGCCGAGTTAAAAAAATGTTGCATACTTATCCGAGCTGAGCTGAGTAACGGGTATTTCGAAGTCGGGCAGGGCCGACTTTAACTTACGCTCTCGTTTTTCTTTGCCATCGTCATTTTTTCTTTGCACTGAGCAATAGAATGACCTTCACGGCCACATCTGTAACACTTTTTGTTTCTCTTAGCTCCCGTTTGCTCTAGCGGATTTTTGTTGCTTTTATTTTTTGTACGCGACTCGAATGCTTGCTGTACATTGTTGTACACATCTTCGTTGTTCACTTGTTGTCTCTCTCCTTCTTCCATGATTTTGACTTTCAAGTCAGATAGGGATGGCAACACTTCCCGCGTCTCGATCGCTACCACAAAGTTTTCAAACGACTTGCACAAACACGACAGCAGCAAAATTGTTTGAATTTCGTCAGGAACGACCACATCAATTTCTTTTAGTTTGTCCGCCAAATCGTAAAACTCGTTCATGTAGTTTTGCTCCGGCACACCCTCTGGCATGCTCAATCGAAGCAACCTTTTAAACAGCGTAACTTTTCTCGCTGGTCCGCGTGGCTGATAGACACCGGCGAGCTTTATCCAAGCTTCTTTTGCAGAAGCACAGTTTTTGATTAAGTTGATTTCTGACGGCTTTTCACCCAACAATATGCTTGCTAGTGCCTTTTCGTCACGAGTATCAAAATCAGCCTTTTGCTCCGCCGTGCCTTCTTCATTTTTCACCACTCTGCCGCACACAATAGGCCATAGATCATTTTGCGTAGTTCTCGCCATCCAGCTTCTCCCTGGCACACAACCCTTGTCCACTCATGTTCATTAATTTTTCTTGTAATCACACAAAGTAATTTTAATCACACAAAGTAATTTTAATTAATAACACAGTTTCCTTTCTTCTTGTCCTGGGCCCATAACCTGTGAGAATGTATTTATTTCCGTGGAATTAGAAGGGCAAACACATTTAGTTAGGATTAAGTTTATTTCAATAATTGTGCGTCTGTTCCGCAGAACGCTTGCGAGCAACTAACAATGATGCACATACGAATAGAGAGAAAGGTAAAAGACTTCTTATTTTAAATATGTTTCTTTTTAACATTAAAAAATTAGTTTTTTATTTTAAAAATTTTACATATAACATTAATGAATGAAAATATGCGTTTTTATTATAAGTATGTTTCATATTAGTTCTTATTATTGAAAATTTCGTCGCCTTAAATTTGTGCTGGAAATCCTCTAAAACATTTATTTTTATACCCTGTTCCCATTGAAAATGGGAAAAGGGGGATCATGAAGTTGTGCGAATGTATGTAACAGGGAGAAGGAAAATTTTCCGACCCCATAAAGTATATATATTCTTGATCAGCATGAACAGCCGAGTCGATATAGCCATGTCCGTCTGTCCGTCTGTCCGTCTGTCCGTCTGTCCGTCCGTCCGTCCGTCCGTCCGTCCGTCTGTCCGTCTGTCCGTCTGTTTGTCTGTATGAACGCGTCGATCTCAGAGACTATAAGAGATAGAGCCACAAATTTTTGCACGAAGGTAGATTTATGCTGTACGCAGATCAAGTTTGTTTCAGATTTGAGAAATTCCACCCCGTCCCCCTTTTATCCCCAAAAAACCTAGACCTCCTCTATAAATCCAAGACCTAAAAAGCCGTCAGATCCACAATTTTCAAGTTAGAGCCTCGTGGTTTAGTATACATCACGCTAGGCTCAATATCTATCTATTCTGAAAAGTACAATCAGATCGGACCAAAAACACCGGAGTTATAAGCGAAACAGTTGGGCTGATAATAGCCCTCAGGACTAGAAAAGTATTGCCTACATTTAGGATGACATCTTCAAAAATTCAAAAACAAATAAATGAAAATAAATGAACAGGGTATTTTGTGGTCGGGAAACTCGACTGCAGCGCCCTTACTTGTTCTAATAAGAACCTACATTTTTAGCACAAATGTTTTTTTTTTCGTCAACCCTATAAAGCGAGGACATAATTTTCGTTTTTATTTTGAAAACGATTCATAATTAATTGTCAATTACAAATGCGCCGTTTTCAGTTTAATATGGCGTATTATGTATTTAAAAATTCTTATTTTAGATTTTTGTTTTAGAACGTGCGTTTTCAAAATTTTGTTTTCTCAGTGTAGGCATCTGCCTAATTTGTCCTAGAGCTTGGCTTAGGTGTTGCTCTGTTAGCTGTAGTATTTGTGCTAATGCTGGTACTGGTGCTGTGATGTTGGACTTGGTTTTTAAGTGTTCACTTGTTGGTGATATTTCTTTTGGAATTTGCGTTTTTTAGTTATTTTTAAACATTGAATTAGATTTTTTCACATAACTTTTTAGCTGTCACATTTTTTGATTTAAGCGGGCTTTAATTGTGAAGGGATTTTGAGTGCGAGTTTAAGAATCAAATTTTATTTCCATATAGCTTTAGCGGTCACACTTTCTGTTTTAAGCGGGATCCGATTATGAAGAATTTTGCGCATCACAATTAGCGGTCACACTTTGTAGGATTAAGTGGGCTAGGACGACATTGATTTTATTTCCCGCGGCTTCTTGTGTGGATAGGTATACAAGGATTAGCACTGGGTATTTTCTTTGCAAATGTTCACAAACCGTACAAGCACTAAGATCTTGATCGATCCTTAAAATCGTCAGGCATATCCTACCGGCTGCGCCAATGAGAAGTCAAAGGTTTGGGTTAAATAAAAAAATGTGATTTGTTTAGTTATCATTAACAACTTATATTTGAAGAATTACAATCTAAAGCAATAAGATGTGTCGCGGTTGCGATGTCAAATAAAACTCGATGTGTGGTTCTGCAGCTGTTGCTTAGCAAACCTCGGTTAATATCTTTTTGGGAGTCAAGATCAAAAAGCTTTTTTCTCTTTTCTCATTTCATAGCTTGAGAGTGAATTGCATCAGCCGATAATTTGAGCTGCATCAACGTTTTGTTTTCTGGTGGGAATAACGATTGTAGCGTATGTTTATGCTTGCGTTTTATGTTTATGCCTAAGACGCCCGAAATACTAATAATTTAATTTATAAGTGCATTTTAAGCATCAGTTTGCAAGTGTTTTTTAAGTTTTATATTAAACTGAGGGGTGCTTCAAATAGTTTTAAGGTGGTTAGGTAAATCGTTCCACAGACGAATGGCATTTACCAAAAACTGCCTTTCAGAGCATAGCATTTTGGATCGTGGACAGATAAAGTTGTTGGCTCTTAGTTTTTGAAATAAGTAAGACGGTTGCCGAGTGCTTATGATTTTATGGAGAATTGTAAGAGTCCTGAGATCCTTAAGAAGAAGTGCTTCTTTAGCCACATGTGTATAAATTACTTGCGATTCGTTCATCTTTGTAATGTTGCTGCTGGTATTCCGACTAAGATCACAAGCTAAAAAGTTAAAGAGTCGTGTTAAGATATTGGGCAACGTAACAAAATGACGAGAGCTTTGGTATTTATGTCGCAAACTAAAACATAACTGTATCAGTCTTGATGATCACTCCTTGTATTGTACTGTACTACACAGAATGGTGCACACAATAAACAAAAACGAGAGCGTAAGTTAAAGTCGGCCCTGCCCGACTTCGGACTTGCGTATTACTCCGAGTTCGGATGACTCTGGGTGAAATTTTTGGCACTTGCACAATCACTCAAACAGCGTTTTATAAATTTTCGTGGGCTTAACATTATTAAAATTAAAAATTAAAACGTATACAACTATTCAGAAACTGATTTTGACTAATCATCCTCTAGTGGAAAACATTTTCATTTGTCTGTAGATCTGTTCCTACCTTAATTCAATCCCTGCCAGGAGAGCCTTTTCTCAGATAATTTTATAATTAGATGCATTGTAAGTATTCTTTTCTGGAAGATATTCTCTGTTTTTCAAGGGCATTCAAGGGCAAATCCGACATGATAAACTTTGGTCATTGTTCTAAGGACTTTGGAGATTTTTAAATGTTTTATAGGAGTGCAATTTCCTTAGTGTGCGAAAGTCACATTACGACAGAAATCATAATATTTTATAAAGTGAACCACTAAACCGAACCGAAACCGTCGTTCCAAAAACCATTTATCCGGCGGTTCAGAAGCTCTGTGAACCACTGAGCACAACTATTACTTATTTTCGAGTAGGACAGCAGGAATGCAGGCTGAAGAGACAACTTACTCCGCAGTGGTTTTGCTAAGGGTACTGTTCAACGAAAAATTTCACCATTCAATAGCAAAATAACCTCAAATGTCAAACAGTAACAGTGCATTGTGTTTGCTCACATTATGTTCTTTGTGTATATTTAAATTTATTTAAGTAATAAAAGTAAAAGTGCAGGAGTGTTTGGATGATATGAGGAGACCAAAAGTCGTGGGCAATGCCTTACTTGTGATGATGATGCAATTTGCATCATACATTTTCATACCCCAGTCGATATAGCCATGTCCGTCCGTCCGTCTGACCGTCTGTCCGTCTGCTGTATGAACACCTAGATCTCAGAGACTAGAAAAGCTAGAGCCACCAAATTTTAAATGTAGACTTGTATTGTTTTTTCAGATATCGAGCTCAGATTTTGCTGTGTAGTGTATGTGGCCAATATCTACAATCTCACAAATTTTCATAAAGATCGGATAATAAATGGCTTAGTTCAAAAAAAACGTTGCATACGAATTGCCCTGAGTAACGGGTATTTCGAAGTCGGGCAGAGCCGACTTTAACTTTTGCTCTCGTTTTTTTTTAAGCGAAGCGACTTGAGGGTCAATCGAGAAAACGATAGTGTTTGCGACAAACTTCTTTGGCTACGCTTTCGAGTTTGCAAAGTCAACAGCTTTGGCCTTTGAAAGAAAACAATAGCAGGGGGTGGGTTGTGTGGGGGTGTTTTGGTTTTGCTGGTGGAGTGACCAAAACAGTGACAAAAACAGTGACCAAAACCTTTACCAAAACAGTGACGAAACAGCCAAGAAACAGTGACCAAGACAGTGACTATAACAGTAAATATAACATTGACTAAAAAAGTGACTAACTGAGAACTGGGCCAAACATGAATCTAGTCGGCAGTTTTAGCAACAACTTTGGTAACCTTTATTCCGACTTAGCTTGTCTGAGTACTATGCCAGCTCAGCAGGCTTCTTTTCACATAATAGCATGACTTCTCGTATCTTCGAAATATCATAATAATCGGCCCTGTTCCCAACTGCAAATCGGTTTTGGTTTTTCTTATTTAAAGCACACAGATTTCTATGAAATTTTATAAGGGAAATGTCTGTGACTACTAGATCAGGTCGTCTCATTTTGACGAATTGAATCCATTTGGCATTGATCTTTTGATCCAGCTACCATTGAAATACTTGTCATCTAACGTTGCTATGTTTAAAATCTACATGGGCGTTTACGGAATTCGGAACAGGGCCGAACGTGTCTGTTTCAAAATAACTTTTCGAATCAAATGAATATTATACTAATCAGGTTAACAACCAAAAGATCAATATGATATTCTCTAGGATTCTATTGATACCAACAAAAAACGATACAGGTTTTAGCTTCAATTTGAGTCGTGCTTAAAGTTGATATTGATAACAATTTTTTTTGGATGCAGATAAATAAATACATTCGCATACACACTAAATGAATCAAAGCTCCCTTGACTTTTTTACTGATTTGATCTTTTGAATTTCTAGTCATAGCCCATGATACAATAAATAGAAGGTAGTGCAATCACTTGCTCCACTGCGCATGCGTTAAAATATGCGAGTCTGTGACGTCATTTGACAGATAAGCCTAAGACTGGGCGTTTGAGTTTTTCAGATTTTTTTGATTTATTTTAGTTGTTGCTGTAACTTAAATTAATTTACATTTTGGTAGGCGCAGCACATAATTTAAAATATGTCAAAAAATACCAAGATGTGAGCCTGTGACGTCACAGTTTTTTGTTTGACAAGCTCCTCATTGCACTACCTTCTATTCATTGTATCATGGTCATAGCCCACAAAATGATTTACTCATTGAATTATAGCTCATGACATGAGGCATGAGCTATATGATCTGTTTGAAATAGTTCAGCTCAGCTCATAGGGTTCAATGTCAATAGAAATAGATCAAACAGCTCAGAGCCTTAATGTCATAAGTTTCTGGACTTGTTGCTATTAAAAATTTTAAATTTATTGCAATATCATGAATTATTAAAAAGCAAGAAATAAGAAATGGAGCATAATTGGAATAATGAGACAGCTCTGGAGGGGGATAGCTATCCAACACTTCATATGGTCATTCCGCAAACAAATTTAATAAAAAAACAAGAAAGAAAGTCTGTCAACCTAAACTATAACATACTCTGTACCATCGAAATGATACGCTCAGCACAAATTTTGATGCTGCAGTAGCAGCTGAAAGCAGCGCTGCTCTTGCGCTGCAGCAGCGAACAGTCTTTTGATCATAATTTGACAACTGTTTATCTGATCTTCACTATGCCTTTGGAGGATCGATAAGTTATCCTGATTACTAAATATGTCAAGAAGGAACAAACCGTCTATCTTTAAAACTGTGGGAGATATGACGTTTTTTCTAAATTGCGGGGGCGGGAGGGGGTGTGGCCAAAATTGAAAATACACCTGATCTGCCTAAGAAGCATTTGTCCCATTCATGCCAAACCTCTATCTTTTACCATCTCTGAGATCTGTGCGTTTATACAGACAGACAGACGGACATGACATGACAAAACAAAATTTTGGTAACGGCATGTTGGTCGCCTTTTGCAAACCCATAGATTGGACGGATGACGCCCTATTAGCCGTTTCGTTTGTCGCCGGATTGTATACCGGCAAACGGTCTTAATAGCTGCTGGTAGAATGTCAGGGTTTTTATACATGGGGGAGTTATGCATAACACATTTTTTTTGTGTTGACTTAATTTTTGACTTGAACCACTGGAGCACTGATTAAAGCTTGATCTATTTGGAGCTTGATATATTTTGAGCTTGATCTGTTTGGAGCTTGATCTGTATGGATCTTGATCTGTTTGGAGCTTGATCTGTTTGAAGTCATTATAAATTTGAGCTGACTAACTCGAATCAAAATATTTGCAGACTTGATTTACTTGAACCTTTTTTTTAAACATGAATCAAAGGGCACTTTGATTCCACTCATGCAGTGCTCTAATACACACACTCACACAATAGTGACATTTCCCTAAACCAGTACGGGTTCAGGAAGACAATGTCTACAATCGATGCCATCAACAAAGTTATGGGCACAGCGGCGACCGCGAGCACCCGATGGAGTAACGGTAACGGATAGACATCCGCGAAGCCTTAAAGAGAGTAAAGTACCCAAAGTACCTGGGTGCTATGCTTGATTCCTGGCTCAGCTTCCAGAGCACTTGGACTTTGCAAGTCGAGCGCTTTCTAGAATACTCGGGACCAAAAGCAAGGCCGAAGGTTAATACTCACTAGCATTACAAGGTACATAGTACTGTATGCCGCTCCAGTCAGATAAGAGCATTCCTGGTGAAAAGCTTCAGCAGTGGCTTGGATGCTACACATCGCCTTAGGCAAGGCTCTGGGCACCAAGAGGCTGGAAACGGAGAGCATTGTTACAGTTATGCTGCAATGCAGCTTGAACTGGGAGCTGGTCAGCCATTATGCAGCTTCCATAATGATCGGAGATGCGGAGATGAAAGCGCAGAGGACTACGATAGAGTAAGGCCGCTGAGGGCTTTGCGAGACATTGCTTAATGGCTTTTACCGCTACTTCATAGACCAGTTCGGAGCAATAAATCTCAAAATAAAAAACCAAGAGCTGCTGCTTTATCCAAGTCAGTTACAAGATTCGAATTTTTATTCAATGTGCTTAGCTCAGAGATGGGGTGTGATGATAGGGATGGTGCGTGCTTATCGATACACGCTGCTAACACTATCGCTAGAATTTCATCAATTTGAGCGCCAACAACGGCCATACCGCAATATCACAGCCAACTTCCTCTTCGTAGTAGTAGTTTTTATACTCTGTACCGTAGGTACATAGAGTATTATAAGTTTGTGCAAAAGTATGTAATGTGTATTGGCATCCGAGGCGCGGTGCTGTTTTTAACTGAGTCCAGTTGAGAAGCTTTGGGCTTTTGATGACACGATTTGATTTTTCTGATCTACGAACTAACACTTGACTACCTTAACGTTAAGAAAGAGTATAGAGACTCTAAAAATATTAACTACCTAGTCTTACTGACTGATGGTATTTCTTGCGACTGATCGCCGCTATACCAATCCCTCACAGCTGCCGCCCAACTTAGCATTTTACAGCGCAATGTGTCCAATAATATGCAATAATGTTTTTATTCTATAATAAAACGACTCGTTAACCAAAGAGATATTGCATACAAGAGATGAAAGTGTTAAAAGAAGTCTGTATGAAAAGGTCTTACAACTGTTATAAGGACATCAGAGTGGGGTTGGGGATAAAAATTGTGTAAGTTGTTGCATTTAATTTACAAAATATGTCGATAATCACTGTCTTAACTCAAAATATTCCATTTTGAAAAAATTATATTTACAGTTTGTTCTTATCTGTATTGGCTATAGCTAAAAGTGAAGATAAAGAGTCAGAACATATTACGTATCTACCTCGCTTATTCTTAATAACTTGTATTGCTTTGTAAGTAGCAATGATTTCAGCTGAGTAAATCGAAGAAAAGATTTGTAGTAGGCCTACTTTTAAAGAGTATTTGTACTCAGTACCGTAGGTACACAGAGTATTATAATTTGTATTTGTTGGAAACTTTGTCCTTATCTTGAATATAAGACCGTCCAACCAAAAGCGATCAAATGCTTGGGCAACAAGCAAGTTGAACAGTTGATTTGCTTTGAAGTCTCGTTTTTTTATCTTGGATCCCAAATTTATGTTAAGGAATGATAGCTTGTGCATTGGCATCAATTTTGCTGCGTAAGATTAAGTTATCAAGTTTCTCAAGTTAAGTAACGTTTTGATGACGTTTGTGTCTTATCCTTACCTAGTTCCTGGATTAACATGGCCATTAATTGGGTGAGTTTGTGCGGGGATGGAAGTCAAATCATGCAATTGATTATACACAGCCCCAAAGGTCCAAAGTCGAGCTTCTCTCATTCTCTTGGCTTGTGTGCTCCTTTTTATACAAGCGAAAGGAACCTACAGCTTGACGCCGAATCCGAACGGCAGAGATTGAGAAGCTTTTTCATGGCCAGTTACCTTAATACTATCGCCAACAACTGATAAAGGCAACCAGGTGTGTACGATCCACAATTTTCAAGTTAGAGCCTCGTGGTTTAGTATACATCAAGCTAGGCCCAATATCTTTCTATTCTGAAAAGCACAATCAGATCGGACAAAATTCACCGGAGTTATAAGCGAATCAGTTGAGCTGATAAGAGCACCCCCACAGTTGTTGGTCAGGACTAGAAAAAAATGTTGCCTACATTTAGGATGACAATTTAATTGGTGTTACAAAAACAGGTTACATTCATCTTCAAAAATTCAAAATCAAATATATGAAAACAAATGAACAGGGTGTTTTGTGGTCGGGAATCTCGACTGCAGCGCCCTTACTTGTTTAAGGTCAGGTCTTGCACTCTGATCCCTTAATTGTGCGTCCATCTTTGCAGTTGGCTTTATTCCTGCATGTTTTCTCCATAGGTGAAATTTGGTGCTTGTAAGCGATAAATTGTTGATTTAACAGCTATGGGCTAGCTACTCTTTAGCTTCGAGTGCCTTGTAAAGCACGCGTTCTGCAAAACCTGATCGATTCTGTGGGGCTGGCGACTGGCTCTGCGACTCTCTTCTTGCACGGCGCTTTTCAGAGTCCAGTCGGTCTATGTAACTCTTCGTTAATAGACTATCTTGCTTTGTTTTTAATAAATGCTGAAGAGCTGCTGCAATTTGCCAATATTTAATAGCCACGAATGGCAAAAGTATGCTTTATATAAATAATATCTCGTTAATTCCTATAGATGTATGCACAACAATGATTTTAAAACTTATTGAGAGAGAAGACGTAAATAATGAGCTAAAATTAAAATTGATTTTATCTAATGCAACTGCCACCCAGCGCCACGATAAGATTACAAATTCTGCACACCCCACGGTTCTCTTCTTTGGAGGAAGCGGCCAAGAGGCCCCCAAAACAATTATTGGCATTTGCCAAAACGTCGAAAATCGTCCTGCATTTCTAAGTCAAAAGTACCCAAATAATCACCCGGCCTCATTAAGGACCCTAAGGTCTATTTGTGACCCCATCTGGGGTCAGCCGGATCTACCTGACCTAACCTAACTCGATTATTTGTTGCTAGACAATCCAATTGGTTTGTGGGAAACGAAACACTTTCGCAAACCAAGTTTTCGAGTCTGAACACTAAACCCAATTCAATGCCAACTTTCGAAGTTCAGACAAACCTATTTGCAAATTAATTTGGCGTGTGTGTGAACACCTTGACAAATTCGGACTTAAATCAGACAAACTCAGCCATGACAGTTTGTGTAAACTTAGCTTAAGTTTTTTGTGTACAGGGACTAAGTGACCCAAACGTAGTCCGCGACATCCTTAAGTGTTCCTTAAGTCCATTCGGAATTGGCTAACCGTTAACTCGTGAAAATACTGTGAGCGTATGCGCTGGCCTTTAGGTTTTTTCAATTGACTTCTTCTTTTTCCCTCAACTAAATCGATCACGGCATTCTTTAATGGGCGCAATAATATCCTCAAAGCGTGTTCGAAGGAAAAGTCATTTTTAAAATATGTGCAATGCCAAATGACAACAAATTAACAATTGGTATCGAAAACAAGTCTATCGCAGCATGCCTGTCGATAGACAATTACAGCTGTCGGTACCAATATCACTTGAAAGGAGCAAACTATTTCTTCGATACATGCTCCTCTATCATTATACGTCAAATTGGCTATCATGATAAAGTATCAATTGAGTTCAGCATAAAAATGATCATAAAAACAAGAAAGAAAGTCGGTCAAGCCCGACTATAACATACTCTGTACCAACGAAATTATACGCTCAGCATAAATTTTGATGCTGCAGCAGCCAACAGTCTTTTGATCATAGCTCAACAACCGTTTACCTTCACCATTCCTTTGGCGGATAAGTAATCCTGATTACTAAATATGTCATGAAGGATTAAACCATTTATCTTCAAAACTGCAAAGAGATAAGGGGGTTTTTCTAAGTTGCGGGGTTGGGAGATGGCGTGGCCAAAATTGAAAATAATCTTGATCTGCCTGCAGACATAAGAAGCATATGTCCCATACATGTCAAACCTCTATCTCTTACCATCTCTGAGATCTGGACATGGACAGACGGACATGGCTATATCGACTCAGCTGTTGATGCTGATCAAGAATATTTATGGGGTCGGAGATTCTTCCTTCTGGCTGTTACATACTTTTGCACAAACGTATAATACTCTATGTACCTACGGTACAGAGTATAATTACTGCTTGATCAGGGAGCAAGTTGTTCTGCTGAACACAACCATTGCCTCTTTAAAATTCTATTCATATCGATGTAGCTTTTAGGTATTTTCCGGAAGTCCCGATAGCGAATAATTTGTATACCCTTGCAGAGAATATATTAAAATTGTCCAGATGTTTGTAACCAGGGACCGTAACGGTTATAATTATACTCTGTACCGTAGGTACATAGAGTATTATAAGTATGTGCAAAAGTATGTAACATCCAGAAGAAAGCATCTCCGACCCCATAAAGTATATATATTCTTGATCAGCATCAACAGCCGAGTCGATATAGCCATGTCCGTCTGTCCGTCTGTCTGTCTGTCCGTATGAACGCACAGATCTCAGAGATGGTAAGAGATAGAGGTTTGAAGTGTATGGGACATATGCTTCTTATGTCTGCAGGCAGATCAAGTTTATTTTCAATTTTGGAAAAACGTCATATCTCCCACAGTTTTGAAGATAGATGGCTTGTTCCTTCTGGACATATTTAGTTATTAGAATAACTTATCGATCCGCCAAAGGAATGAAGAAGATCGGATGAACGGTTTTCGAGTTATGATCAAAAGACAAATTTTCTTGGTACAGAGTATGTTATAGTCGGGCTTGACCGACTTTCTTTCTTGTTTTTAAATAAAAATTGTAGAATAAAATTATTTTTTGACTTATTTCGAAAAATTTAAAAATAATTCATTTTTTCGATTTTTAAAAAATAAATCACGAAATAAGAATTTAATTTCAATTTTTAAAATTCAATTAAATTCAAATTTGTTTGGTTTTTGGCTAATTTACCAACAGCTTATTTTATTATTCATGTATATATACGAAACGCTTATCGGCAGAAAATTATTGGTTATCGTGTACGCACTATTTGACCTATCTCATGAAAACGACTTGCAAAAATTAGCATAGCCTAAAGGTAGTACATAAAACCTTCCCCATCCTCTTTAAAAAATAAACTAATACATGTTTTTTTTAGTTTTAGTTTCTGACAAGATATAAGTAATTCATCGTTTGCGTCGCAGTACATTATTAAACTATAAATAAATATTTATCAGTGCATTAAGTTAATGGCAAACAATAATATATGATAAATATACTATTTAATTTTGACTTACAGAAATCCAGCGAAACAGAGAATTCTACAAAAATGCCGATGTTCGACCGCCCTTTACATATGCGTCCCTAATCAGACAAGTAAGTTTATATACATATTTTTTTCGGATAAAATTACATTGGCTTGGCTCGTGTTGGCTGTAGAGTATTTAAGTTAATCACCAATATGTGATCCAGTAATCCAGAAATTTATTGGCTCCTTGCTGTGACGACAATAAAATTCCAAATACAAACACGGTTTTTTTTTTAAAATCTAGGGGTAGGCCTATATCGACTTATCTATAGATGCTGATGAAAAATAGCTGGTATGCGCTGGTGCTACGGTCCCACGGTGGTGCGCTGTATTCGTGGACGTTGTCTTCTTGTCTGATTTTGTGTGACTTGCGTATATAACTACGATTATTTCAGAATAGAACGCATTTGAGCAGCATCCGCAGCGAGAGCACTTCTTTTATTTTACTTTTCTCTGGCGACAAGGGTGGCGTTGCTCCATTGTTAATTATTTCTTTCGCTACGTAGACGTCTTTTCCGATGGATATTATTGAGTTTTCGAATTGTGTGAGAAATGTACCTTTCATTTCCATTTAGTCTTTATCTATTGTAATCGTTCAGCTGTATAGTTCCAAAGGACAAGTCCTAGTGATCTGGCTCGTGTTGGCTGTAGAGTATTTAAGTTAATAACCAATATGTGATCCAGTAATGTTGCATTTTTATTGGCTCCTTGGCTGGATAGAAAAAACTTAAGAGTAAAAAAAGCGCGGTCAACTGTTACTTGATTTGCACGAACAGCTAATACAAGAAATGCGAGAAAATTTTGCTTTTTGAATCCAAACTTAACTTAGTACACACGATCTTTAAGTTAATTATGCAGATATATTTTCTTATATTTTTTTCTATATCGTGTACAATTTTCATGTTGCTATCTTTTATAGTCTCCGAGTGAGATGAGTATGTAACTCGTTTAACAGGTTAATTTTTATGTTCCGGCAAAAGCAACATATCTGATACCCCGTTTATACACAAAAAGAAAATCATGATAAATGTCGCTATAAGTATTCCATTTTCATTTCCTTTAATAATTCTCAATTTTAGTAAGTAGCTGAGAGTCAGTTATCACTGCGGCCTACATAATCCTCTCTTTGAATTCACTAAGATTGACAGACCAATCGAAGGTATTCAAAATGAGTTAGTTGTCAGCCAACTATAAGAAAATTGTTTTTCTGAATAAGTTATATCATTAAGCATAGCGGTGAAATGACAAAACGGCCACGGACAAAAAGTCCATATAAGCATCGAAATTAAACTCAACGAGAGCGTAAGTTAAATTCGGCCCTGCCCGACTTCGAAATACCCGTTACTCAGTTCAATTAGTGTTAAATAACTTCATGCGGCTCGGCCATTTAACTCTGCCATTTATTATCCGATCCTATTGAAAATTTGTGAGATTGTAGACATTGGCCACATAGACTACACTGCAAAATCTCAATATCTTAAAAATTGTGGGAGTTATTCAACATTTTTTATAGGGGGGGCGGGAGGTGGTGTGGCCAAAATTTTAAACAAACTTGATCTGCCTGCAGACAATACTAGCTTACATCTAAAATTTGGTTACTCTAGCTCTTCTAGTCTCTGAGATCTAGGTGTTCATACAGAAGGACGGACGGACGGACGGACAGACGGACATGGCTATATCGACTCGGCTTTTGATGCTGATGAAGAATATATGTATTATGATATCGGATATCTGTCTGTTACATACATTTGCACTACTTTAGTATACCCAGTTTACTCTGCGAGTAACGGGTATAAAAATGTTATGGGCCTTATGTCCACATTAAATTCGGACATATGGCGCACTTCTCGTTGGACTTTCGCCCAGTTTAATAAAATCCAACAAACTAAAAAGAAAAATTGAGAGTTCGCTGGAATTTGAGTTTCTGTAGGGTGCAAATCGCCTCTTACATATCAAGGAAGATTAGCAGCTTTATAAGTTCAAGACGTTGTTGCATTTTGGTTAATCAAAATAAGCAAAGCGTATATCGATACCTGGGTATCGATAGGCCGAAGCCCTGGGGCGCTCAAATTTTGGGCAGAATGGCAACGCTAGGAACCGAAACCGGTAGTGAGAGCGAAAGCCATAGCCGGTTCGCTCCGGGATCTTGGCGGGAGAGTCGAACCGGGTAATGTGTGGGCGGCGAGATGAAGTGCAGCTGGATCGGTCATTAACCCCCATGAAAGCTTGTAGTTGGAGTAGGTCAGGGCCGAAATGGGAATTGGACCGAATGAATATATATGGCTTACGACGGTTGCTGAGGGTATATTCGTCTGCAAGCAGGTGACGAAGAAAGCGCCTAAGCCAAGAGTTGTCGAAAGTGTACAGCAAAAGAAAAATTATTAATTATAATTTACATAAAAAAATAATTTAATAAAAATTAGTGCCGAAAATATTCTCTAAGAATTCCTGTGTGTGCCGTAGTTTTCTTTCTGCAGATAAAAAAAGTGAGTAGAAGGGAATCGGCGTGTGGTCCAAAGTCCAGTGCAAAAATTATATAAATTTTTACAGCGTGGTCGGATTGCCGTGGTGTACCGGCCACGGATCATTTTTCCCATGAGTGGATCCTCATCCCCAAGCACTTGAACAAAATTGCCCTATTGGCCAAGCAGCCAACAGTTGCTTTAGAGAAGATCAACCTCTCCTGTGTGTGTGTGCACGTGTGAGCGGCAGCGAGAGGATAACGGCAGCGAGGTGCTATTGACGGCGCGGAGCTAAACCCAAAGTGAGTGTGTTCCGAGGCGAGCCAATCCGGAGTTCAAATTTCCGGGTTGGGTCTGCGAGGAACCAGCGTCAAAATCCCTTGCTCGCAATAAATGCTTGAGCCTGAAAGGAGAGAGAACTGCCAGTACCGAATACATTCCATTTTACTGGGGTGCGGGAATAACTTTATTTAATTAAATTACACAAAAGTCAAAATTATTTGAAACAATTTAAAATTAAAAGAAGGAGAAACCATCAGCTTGCCTGCCTGTAATTAAGAGTAAGAAAGACAGAGAAAATTAGAATATAACGAAATAGTATTTATAAAATATTTAAAATCAAAGTATACAAAAATCATATTTTGAGGCCTTCAGCCAAAGCAGCCTGACCCAAATAAGTGTAAGCTTTATTACTTTCTGCTAGGGGACAGCCATCTGCAAATGAAAATTAAATTTAAATTAAAAGGTGCCAATAACAATTTTACAGCAGGCTTACTTGGAGAGCTCTTTAGGTAGGTTAAGCTAATTTTAAGATTGAATTGAACATTTGTTTATGCCCTTATTTTTGTTGACGTCTCATATATATATATATACAAAAAAATATTTATTTGCATATAGTGGTGAACCTGTGAGAACAGTTATGATCGCAGAAATTGGGAGGTCGTGCTAGTTTAGGGTTTAAATTAATTTATGAAGCAAAAGATCTAGGTTAAGTGAAGTCGCTAAATGTCAATCAAAATTTTGTCAAATATATTTATGTGCATGATATGAATCGAGCCATGATGTGCTAAGGTCTTATGGGAGGGGGAGATGAAACCGGACGTAACCGCCTTGGCCTAACGTAGCCTGGGAGAAGGAAAGGGGATGGCACAAGGGCAGTCGGAGAATGGTTCCACTGCAGGTAGGGTGGGTACGCCCGAATCCAGGATTGGATTCGATTTTGGACGGAGCGGAGAATTTTGTTGTATTTGGTTTTGTGTGAGGATAGGTTAGGATGTCCCTTTTGGAGATGTGTTTTTCTTTTTATGTTTTTTTTTGTTTGAGTTTGTATGTAGACGTATATCGAGTGAAGATTTTATTGTTTGAATCGCAGGGCTTTGGGATGGACACCACCCCTGGGGTTGACTGAGCCAGCCGGCATAGCCCCCAAAAGATAAAGTCGGTTCGTAACAATATGGCGCCCAAACTGGAAGCAAAGAGCGGCTGCAAAGTCGCGACAGAGTTGTCCAAAAAAAATAAAATAAAGAATCTTCTGTCGAGAAGATGCCTACGTAAGCTTCACTTGGCCGGAGGATCATTTAGCCTGATGTCTCAAGTGGCAGAAAGTAGTGACCCTTAATCGCGCAGGTATAAAGGATCTCGAGGTTAAGAAGAAGGAGTAAAATCAATTTAAATTTGCATAGTAGAAAGGTTCATGGAGATGTTTGTTAACCTCGGAAGTTACGGTATGTCGCCACCGTTTGAGAAGCGGATTGGCTTGCGACCGGTAACTATTGCCTGGTGGCTTCGAGTTGATCATCGAATCTGTGATACCAAGGAATGTGATATTAGAGTAGCTTCAGTTTTAGTTGTACTTACCTATTTGCTTTGTTTTAAATGTCGTATAGTTGTGGAATTGTGCTGACCTGGACAACCAGGAGTAGGTAGACTGGTGACCCATGATGATACAGGATCATCTTGCGCAGCATCAGATGCACAGTGCAGCCATAAACGACGACATACGAAAAACAAGGACGTTAAAATAGGCTTTTAGTGTAGAGCAGTCTCTTGGATGTCGTTCATCAGCAATGCTGACGAATAGAACATCTGACAGAAGCTCGAACTCCATGTACCTCCGAAGTCCAAAAGAGTGCGTAGTAAAGTGCCAGCTGTTCGGTTCATGGCTGGATATGGTTCATCTCCCCCCCAATTTATTATGAGAATTAGCTGAAAAGAAAGAGAAGACGATTAAATTTAGTGAATTTGGTGAATTTTGTTTGTTAGTTGCCCTTATTTGTTGGAGTGTATAATCAGTCATTTAAATCTATTTAGTCGATTACATATTTAGCTGTCCTTATTTGTTATAGAGCTTTAGGTTAGGGATTTATTTAGTAAATTATATAAAAATGTCAGATGACGAAAGGGACCTGTCTATGGCTAGTCGGTTAAGATCCAAAGGTCCTCCCGAAGGGTGGAGGGGATGTATGGGAATCTGACGACAAAGAGGCAACAGCAGCTCGACCGTCGTTGGCGTCTGGGGGAATCATGAGAACGCCCATGAATTTTGTGAAGGTGCAACACCAGGAACAGCAACGACTGGCAAATCAGCAGCGAGAGGATCAAAAACGATCATCCGGACAACATCTGCTTGATCTGCCGAACCAACCGATTGGATCGGAAGAAGCATCTGCGGTGAATGTAGCCTTAGCACAGGCACATGAAACCTATAGGCGGAGCCAAGAATCGGGCATCAGCAAAGTACTCCAGGAAGAGATGCGAAAAGGATTTTTGGAGATGATGAGGCTTTTAAATGAGGTTATCAATCCTCGGGCAACACAAGAGGATAGACATCTGGGTCAGCCGGGACAGATGCCGGAAGCTGTGAATCCGACAGGACAAGGCTCGGCGTACCAGCAAGGAGCAATTCCTAAATCCTCGAGGCGCGACGGGCCAGGATATCAGTTGACAGGAAGACCACCACCACCAGTACCGCCAAAACCCAATAGGTTCACCTCTGATACGGTCTCGAATAGCCCGGGTATTATGAAGATGTCCAAGCTAGGAATTGGCGAAATCCTAAACCATCATCTTGGAGAGTGGAGGATCACAGAGCGGGCGAGTTTTTCGGAATGGCGAAAACGAGTATAGGAACGTGATGCACCATCGTGAGACACCTTATACGAGGATCGAGCGATGGAATGTTGTCTTCTAATGGAGAGGCTGAAAAAAACTCGGTGGAAGATTTCGTTTTCAGACTGGAATACTTACAACAGCAATACCAGTGCCCGTGGCAGGAGATTTTGCGAAGCTTCCACGTACTTTTTGACCGGTCGTGCACTTGATTGGTACCGGGTGCACCTCGTGCCCGCAGGCGGAGGATTGACAAACTGGTCACAAATGAGACGTGCACTTCTGGAACGCTTCAGAGGAATTCAGTCTGAGCATGACAAAATGCACGAGCTGCTGCAAAGGGAACAACTGCCTGGAGAGGGAGTTGATGATTACATCCATCATCTGCGCCAACTCTCGTCCCGTCTAAAAAAGACACTAGGGGAAAGGTCCCCTTATTAAAATTATAAAAAAAGGCTTACGAGAGAGTATCGCGCGATACGTTTATGCGATAGATGTACTGTCTGTGGACGAGCTGCGCGATGAATGCAACGGAGGTAGAGAGGTCATTCGGTCGCAGAGGACGCAACACCTATGTTCAACAGCCAAGGTATCAGCCTGGAGGAAGGCTGAACAGTGAACGAGATGGCTATCCGGGACGAGTTACGATCTGCGATCGTGGAAGCGGCCCGTACCGTGGCGCAATCGCAGTTAAAGCTGGTCTGCTGGAACTGCGGAAGAGAAGGGCATGAGTTTCCGGGACTGTCTCTCAAGGGAGCGCAAAATATTTTGCTATAGGTGTGGAAAACCGGATACTATGAGCCCGCAGTGTGCTAGAAGTGTCCGGAAACACTCGAGCGAGCGCGTCGAGAGCGGGGAGAAATGCGTTCGGAGGCGAAGGCCGCGTCGAAGTAGAGTCGAAGAAATCAAATATGCAGGCGTATGAGAATAGAAATAATAATAAAAATAATAATAATACTAGTAATAATAATATATATATTGGAACAAAATCTCAAAGGTCTGCCTTACCAAGCAGCGCATTCGGGCATACAAAGCAGTTCGAAATAGAATATTCGGGGAAAGACAGCTCGACGGGACGGAGTCCGGTCACTCGCCGGATCAAAAAGGCTCGGGAGCGCTTTAGGAGGCGCAAAGCAAGAAAACGCGAAGTCATAGAGAGGGTAGGGCGAGATGGTCCACCGGATCAGCGTGTCTTCGCAGAAGTTATGGTGGCAGGACGCGAAACCAAAGGCCTTTTGGCATACTGGGGCATCCGTAAGTCTGCTTGGACATGGATGTCGTGAAGCTACTGGCAGAGCTAGGAGTGCCAGTACAGCCGCACACATCCTTGGTGAGAACCGCCGCTGGAGCAGATCGACCGATTTTGGGTCGGGTTTCCTTTGCCCGTAAAATACGGATTAATAGAGAAGAGAAATCGTATTTTATATGTGCCCATACCTACAGCAAGTGAATGCATTCGGGAATCCACTTCTGGAGATCGTTCGAGCTTGCTCCACAAGTGCTCGGTTCATAGTGGCCGCCAGTTCGAATGAAACTTCAATAGCCGATTCGGAAGTTACATCCGCTAGTATGGAGCATTATCGAGGTGACGACGAAGACCCAGTAAATGATCCGGAGATGTGGGAACTAGAAAAGACCAAAATCCAAAAGTTAGATGCAGTAAAAAGAGAATTTTTGTACTTTTCCAGGGCTCTGGATTGGGAACGCAGAGACCGCAGACACGGAATTCAGCTAGTGGAGGGTACAGGACCAGTAAAGGACAGGCACTATCCGCTGTCTCCAGCTAAGCAGTGAAATCGTCTGGGCAGAAGTTGACAAAATGCTAAAGTTAGGAGTTATATTAGGAGTTATTGAAGAGGCGCCAAAGTCCTTGGAGCAATAGGACAACAGTTGTAATGAGGCCGGGTAAAAACCGATTCTGTTTGGACGCGCGCGAACCGAGTAGATGCCGACCGTTAAGGATGCGTATCCACTACCCTGTATAGATGGAAATCCCTTCACGCATCGATCAAACCCATTATATCTCTAGTGTGGATTTAAAATTTCGCCTTCTGGCAGATCGAGCTGGAAGATGAGAGCAAAGTACTTATACAGCGTTCTACGGTGCCCGGTCGGCCATTATATCAATTCCTCGATATATGCCATTCGGCCTCTGCAATGCGGCACAGCAACTTTGTCGGTTGAATGGACAAGGTCATTCCATCCACATCTAAGGTCGAACGTGTTCGTGTACCTCGACGACCTGTTGATCATATCGGAAGATTTTGAGAGCCACTTAAAATACTTACGGTCGGCCGGCAGCCTGTTTGAAAGAGGCGAACTGACCATCGCATTAAAGCAAATCGAACTTTTGCTTCAAGAGCCTAAAGTATTCAGGATTCATCTTGTCGGAGGGGGAACCTTGCGTACCGGGACTCCGGATAGAGTCGCAGCGATCAGGAACAGGCCCAATCCCAAAGCGGTCAAAGAGGTGAGGAAGTTCCCTAGGGTAACCGGCGGGTTGGTACCGTCGATTCATTAAGAATTTTGCCGAGTTGTCCGTACCACTAACAGACGCGCTAAGAAAGAGGAATGGGAAATTTGCTTTAAGTGATGAAGCCGCAGAAGCTGTGCAGAAGCTGAAACAAGCACTTACCACTGCCCCTGTTCTTGTCCATCCGTACTTTAAAAAAGCGTTTTATGTCCAGTGTGACGCGTCTTAATTTGGAGTAGGAGCAGTTCTGTTCCAGAAAGATGAGGAGCAGCAGGAGAGACCCATCGCGTTCTATTCTGCAAAATTAAATAAGCATCAGGTTAACTACACGGTAACGGAAAAGGAGTGTTTGGCAGCGATCCTCGCCATACAAAAGTTCAGGCCATATATTGAGATGATGAAATTTACGGTGATAACCGATCATGCCAGCTTGCAGTGGCTGATGACGTTAAAAGACCTAAGTGGCAGACTGGCCAGATGGTCCCTTCAGCTGCAAGCTTATGATTTCTCCATTGAATATAAGAGAGGAGCAGACAACGTAGTTGCAGATACGCTGTCAAGAAGCGTAGAAGAGGTGCAAATTACTCCAAAAAGTATCTTGGGATTTGAAACCGTAGAGTTTGAGTCGGAAGAGTACCAAGAATTGGTAAACGAGGTGACACACCAGCAAGAGAAGTTACCAGACTTGAAAGTCCAAAATGGCCTGGTCTTCAAAAGAGTTCTTCGAGATGATCTGGAGGATGAGATTGGGGGAACGGACTGGAAGCTCTGGGTGCCGGAATCACTAACTGCGGGGATACTTCAGAACATTCACGCAAGCCCAACTTCTGCACATGGAGGCATTGCAAAGACGCTTCACGCATTGAGACGACAATATTATTGGCCTGGGATGGCGGTACAAGTTCGGACCTATATAAGAGGATGCGAAATATGCAAGGAAACGAAAGCTCAAAACTACCGGATGAAAGTTGGAATTGGAGAAGAAGTTTGTACAGAACGTCACTTTCAAAAGCTGTATGTTGACTTCTTAGGAAAGTATCCCCGTTCCAATGCGTGGATCTTGATCGTGGTGGATCATTTCTCAAAGTTTGCATTCCTGAAGGCAATGCGGGAAGCCACGGCCAGTAACGTAGTAGATTTCCTGGTACATGAAGTCTTCTTCAAGTTTGGTGTTCCAGAGGTAATACACTCGGATAATGGGCGGCAATTTGTGTCTAAATCGTTTCAATCGATGCTGGAATCCTTTGGAATAACTCATCTGCGCACCCCAATCTACTCGCCGCAGAGCAACGCGTCGGAACGAGTCAATCGCACAGTCCTAGCTGCGATTAGGACCTATCTGGAAGACGATCACCGAGAATGGGATGCCTACCTGCCTGAGGTTGAGGTAGCGATCAGGAACGCAGTGCACTCTGCCACAGGAGTAACTCCATTTTTTGCTGTTTTTGGGCAGCAGATGTTCCTGAACGGTGCCAGCTATAAATTAGCCAGGAAACTCAAGTCCCTCTCCGAACATGAAATTTCAGATCTGGAAGCAAAAGATAAATTGGCAATGATTCGGGAAAAGGTCAAGGAGAACTTGCATGCAGCCTTTGAACGCAGCAGACAGCACTACGATAAGCGGGTTCGCTTAGTCCGGTTGGTGCCAGGGAAAGAGGTATGGAGGAGGAACTTTGTCCTTAGCGATTTTGGCAAATCATTCAATGCCAAGTTCGCCAGGAAATTCCTAAAAAGCCGGGTCGTTCGCTCTGTGGGAAACAATGCGTTCGAATTGGAGGATGCGCAAGGGCGTAGCGTAGGCGTGGTCCACGCCAAAGACATACGGACATGAGGCGATTGCTGTACTTCTCAGGCGTCAATTGCGGTGGAAGCTGCTGTTGTCCTCAAGTTTGCGAGTGTCCATAGATCGTGGGTGTGGCCTTCGTTGGGCGCGGAATATAGACATGCCGGCTGGGAATCTAAGAAGAGACAAAGATTAGGATTTGGGGTTTAGAAAATTTAGAGAAAATGCTCGCGAGGCTTGTGTTTTGTCTGTCCGTCTTCAACCAATCTTCGCGGTGTTGTTGCATTTTGGTTAATCAAAATAAGCAAAGCGTATATCGATACCTGGGTATCGATAGGCCGAAGCCCTGGGGCGCTCAAATTTTGGGCAGAATGGCAACGCTAGGAACCGAAACCGGTAGTGAGAGCGAAAGCCATAGCCGGTTCGCTCCGGGATCTTGGCGGGAGAGTCGATCCGGGTAATGTGTGGGCGGCGAGATGAAGTGCAGCTGGATCGGTCATTAACCCCCATGAAAGCTTGTAGTTGGAGTAGGTCAGGGCCGAAATGGGAATTGGACCGAATGAATATATATGGCTTACGACGGTTGCTGAGGGTATATTCGTCTGCAAGCAGGTGACGAAGAAAGCGCCTAAGCCAAGAGTTGTCGAAAGTGTACAGCAAAAGAAAAATTATTAATTATAATTTACATAAAAAAATAATTTAATAAAAATTAGTGCCGAAAATATTCTCTAAGAATTCCTGTGTGTGCCGTAGTTTTCTTTCTGCAGATAAAAAAAGTGAGTAGAAGGGAATCGGCGTGTGGTCCAAAGTCCAGTGCAAAAATTATATAAATTTTTACAGCGTGGTCGGATTGCCGTGGTGTACCGGCCACGGATCATTTTTCCCTTGAGTGGATCCTCATCCCCAAGCACTTGGACAAAATTGCCCTATTGGCCAAGCAGCCAACAGTTGCTTTAGAGAAGATCAACCTCTCCTGTGTGTGTGTGCACGTGTGAGCGGCAGCGAGAGGATAACGGCAGCGAGGTGCTATTGACGGCGCGGAGCTAAACCCAAAGTGAGTGTGTTCCGAGGCGAGCCAATCCGGAGTTCAAATTTCCGGGTTGGGTCTGCGAGGAACCAGCGTCAAAATCCCTTGCTCGCAATAAATGCTTGAGCCTGAAAGGAGAGAGAACTGCCAGTACCGAATACATTCCATTTTACTGGGGTGCGGGAATAACTTTATTTAATTAAATTACACAAAAGTCAAAATTATTTGAAACAATTTAAAATTAAAAGAAGGAGAAACCATCAGCTTGCCTGCCTGTAATTAAGAGTAAGAAAGACAGAGAAAATTAGAATATAACGAAATAGTATTTATAAAATATTTAAAATCAAAGTATACAAAAATCATATTTTGAGGCCTTCAGCCAAAGCAGCCTGACCCAAATAAGTGTAAGCTTTATTACTTTCTGCTAGGGGACAGCCATCTGCAAATGAAAATTAAATTTAAATTAAAAGGTGCCAATAACAATTTTACAGCAGGCTTACTTGGAGAGCTCTTTAGGTAGGTTAAGCTAATTTTAAGATTGAATTGAACATTTGTTTATGCCCTTATTTTTGTTGACGTCTCATATATATATATATACAAAAAAATATTTATTTGCATATAGTGGTGAACCTGTGAGAACAGTTATGATCGCAGAAATTGGGAGGTCGTGCTAGTTTAGGGTTTAAATTAATTTATGAAGCAAAAGATCTAGGTTAAGTGAAGTCGCTAAATGTCAATCAAAATTTTGTCAAATATATTTATGTGCATGATATGAATCGAGCCATGATGTGCTAAGGTCTTATGGGAGGGGGAGATGAAACCGGACGTAACCGCCTTGGCCTAACGTAGCCTGGGAGAAGGAAAGGGGATGGCACAAGGGCAGTCGGAGAATGGTTCCACTGCAGGTAGGGTGGGTACGCCCGAATCCAGGATTGGATTCGATTTTGGACGGAGCGGAGAATTTTGTTGTATTTGGTTTTGTGTGAGGATAGGTTAGGATGTCCCTTTTGGAGATGTGTTTTTCTTTTTA